>JAAAKG020138152.1:0-35170 GCA_010014905.2 Druon quercuslanigerum
TTCCTTCTCCTCACTACTTCCCCTCTCCCCTCTCTTCCTTTTGATAAAAGCCTCAATCGAGCCTTTGCTTTTTGCTCTTAATCTATCCTTTCCAATAGTTTTTTTATACTTCCCTCTTGCCTTCCTTTCCTTGATCTCTGTCTGTGTACTAAACACTTCCTGCTCGAAATCCGAAATTTCCTCACTTTCACTATCCATGAATCCAATTTCAAATTTAAACTTTCCCGCCTTCTATACCTTCCTGCCTCTATCGTCGCGTTCTGGTACCTTTCTTGTCCTTTTCCGCCTCTACTCAGCCCTGCTGCTACTAACCCGATCAGGCCAGTTCTCCCACCCTGTCACAAATCTCAAACCAACCCAACCTTAACTTTCACACAAATCTGTCTTAATCGTCAAAAATATCCTTATTCCCTTTACAATTTCACAATCCCTCAAACAAACTCTTTTAACCAAACCCTTCTGTACACTGCTCCAATTTACTCACCTCAAATTTCACCACAATTATCAAAACTCTCAGCAACCACAATTCCCGCTACTTTACACTTTATACTGGAAACGGAAGTCCATTTTTTTTTCTTCTTACTTAATATTATTCTCATTGAATTTAATAATAGTTACCCATCCGTCTTTTGATTTCTAAAATTACTGTTATTATGCATAAACCTCTGCTTTGTGGACATCTTTGAATATTTTTAAAACTTGGATTATTATTTTGAATTCTTCGATTCAAAAATTTTAAATTTTTATTTAGAAATCTAAACTTGTATTGTGGCATGTTTTGCTGGTTTACATACCTCGGCTTAAATTGTCTTTGTAGATTTTGATCATAATTTTGTTGTTGATCTCCATTTTATAATTGGTTTTTAATATTATTTTGGCTCCGATTCTTTCATATATCTTTTTATTTTTATCATTTTTAACGTTATCTTTATCTAAAATGCTTAGATGTTGACCTCTAATTTTAGATTTAGCCAATCCAGTTTTCCATTCTCTAAATAGTTGTTTGATTTCTGTTACAAAAACATGAATCTTTTGGTATTTTTTCTGGATACAAAATTTTATTTTATTTTTGATTATTTCCGTATCTTTCAGGTAAATAGGTTTCTTTAAAATTTTTAATTAATTTATCTAAACGTTGCCAATTATTTTTATTGACTAAAAACCATCCTAATTCTTCTTCTTTTTCGAAAATCGCTTTTAAATTTTCTAAAATGTCCTGTTCGTTAACTTAATAGCCTCTTTTAAAATTATTTAAATTATTTTAAAAATAAGGCAAACTACTCTCTGTTCTGTTTTTAAATTTAATGGGCCCATTCTGTGTCGTATTCAGGCAAATTTGACTTTCGTATTATTGTTTGCCAGGGCATTTGATTTTTGTATTTTTAAGGGTTTATGTCAGGGGTTTCTATGTCTCATTAAAAACCTCCATGTTCACTTAAGTGAGAGTCTCAGCTTTTGCTACTGGAAGATTCGCGTGGCCTGACCACGTAGTGGAAGTTTTTACTGAGGGCGGAAAAGCTTGGGGTTGTTTTAATTGCGTCACTTAAATTCTGAATTCTTGCGCTGATTTTTGTGACTGATGTCGCTTTCTTTTTCGACTTTTCTTTGTTTTTTTTAAAGTTTCTCTAGCTTTTTCCTACTACTAAATACATTATTTGTGTTTTTAATCCCTTACTTATCCAACCCCGCTACAAGAAGTACAAATAAGGGATTTTTCTCAGAATAATTTAGTTTTTATTAAAGGTGCCAGAGCTTGCGAACACGTAATGTATACCAACTATTTTAACGAAAATGAACTTAGAAAAGTAAATATCCATTTTTTTTTTAAATAAAAAAATATAATTACTCAGCGCGACTTAGACTTATCATTATCAAACTCACAATATTAACGCGTGACACTCTGCTAGTATAATTCAACACTTTTAGAATGTAAACAATTATATTGAATGTTTAAAAATACCGTTTTCTTTGTGTACTAATAAACGAAAAGGTAGCTAGATTATGCTAGATTATGCTCTCGCAGAATTTGGATCATAAAGCTCTTGTGCTTCACTCGATTTAAGAGGTGAAGGACACAGCTTGGTAATTGGACTTTTCGTTGAATTACTTATGTATTTTCTGCAATAATTTAATATAAACAATAAAGCATCTACGCTAATCTGGACATCTTGGGATCGAATTTGCTTAACTTCCGCAAAAGTATCAGCACAAAATAAAACATCGTCAACTTAATCATTATTTTCAAGAAAATTTTTTGCGAGTGCGGTCCCATAAGTGATTAGTCTCGATCTTTGACATGAATAAGATTTTGTCAAAACATCTTGTCCACATCCACTAGATATACGTATCGATGGTCAAATACGCAAACGACTCGTAATGGAACATTTCATTTTTTCCCAATAAGCGACGTAATGTTCTTGTTCTTACAATTTTAGCCATTTCAAAAGAATTATTGGTATTAATCGAATGTTGAAGTTTACAAGATTGGCACACCATGTAGCGCCCAGAATCCAGGCTTTTATAAGTAGAAATAAATTTAATAAGTTCTTCTTTATTTGAAGATATTTTAAGTGGGAGTTATTCCAACACCCAAAAACGAGCTACAGCCTTACGAAGCACTTCAGGTGTTACGTCATGAAGAACTGAAAAGAAAGAACCAACAGTTGATAGTTAATTGAAAGCTAAACCAGAAAGAATACAATCAAAATGGTTGCTTCAGCCGTCAGAGTGCCTAAAACCCTGGTTTTAATCCTGATAATAAAAAGGATACAAATTTGTCTGCACCTAAAATGAAATCAATATTCAAGCCACATCTGCTTTACAGGCCCAGGTCTCCTCCGGGCAGGCCTCATTCTCAAAAAGTACTTGTATATTCACTGTCAGAACTTAGATATTTTCGGCTTATTCCTCAGACAAATCAGAACCGGCGATTTGAATTTCAGAGATACATTTTTTTGCGAATAAACCAATTTGACTGCTTCGGGGAAATGATGTATATGTTCCCATGCCAGCTCGAGAATATATTGTATTATCAACATCCAATTCTGACGTTTTTGCAATACTAGAGTACACTGGGATTTTTCGTGGAATATATGGGACAAATAGAACTCATTCGAGAATAAAAATTCACATGATAAGCGTTATAGTTGAGTATATGACCAAAATTGAAATAAAGGAATCTCTTATAGGAAGTTGATTCTCAAACTTTTGACTTCACTCCTTGCTTCATTTTCTAATCTCCATCATTTTTTTTCTTATTTAAAAATATACATTACTTTGAAAAGATGGTAAAAAATAAAACTGCAATTTCTGATTTAATTTTTGATTTGAAAACATACTTTAAATATTTGTGTTTAATACAAGTTTTTTGATTGCTTATGATTTTATGCGTGGACAGCGAAATTAAAGGGCAGTCTTCAACGTTGGGCAAAATTGAAAATTTGGTGTTCATGCATATCATAAACTTCCGTTTTTCTTTTGTTTTGCCTAGATCATTTGGTAAACAACTCTTCTGCCCTCATTATGTTCTTGATTTACTGTTTAGCGGCTTATAAAAGTGAAAACTGATTGATTAGTAATAGCACTTGTTATAAAATATTTTATTATGAACTAAAACTGCAATATCATCATCGATTATTTGTTTTCTAAAAAAGATTTTAACGATAAAATTACTTTCATTCATGAAAAATGTATAGTAGATTATAAAAGTTGTTATTAGATATAAATCGTTAATTTTAAAAACAAACAACTAGAAAAATCTTAAAATATAAATTAGGTTTGATGTTCAACCAATGAAATAAATATTTGTTAAAGCTTACATTCCTTATTACAGGTACGCAACTATTTTAAGTTACCTTAAAGGCTTGCTAGTCAGAAAAGAATAATGTGAGCTTTTACATGCTTTTTATTTCAGATATAATTGAAATTTAATGTTTGAATTAATTCATTTATGGGGAAGAGTGTTGTGATAAAAATTCAAAACCTGAAGCCTAAAAAAAAATTCATCTAGGCACCTAGTTCAATCTAAGAAAAACCGTTTTGATCTTCAAGTGACCTTGAAAATTGACCTGAAGGTCACGATGGTAAAGGTGATGCACACCTTCATCTTGAACGTTTGTTTCCCGCAAAAACCAAGACAATTCAGAAAAGAGCATTTGGTTGTTTCTCAGACATTTGACCTTAAATCTTTACCTTTCTTACCTTTATTTGACCTTGTAAATTGAGCTCAAGGTCAAATTGATGGTACAGTCAAATGTCCACCTCAGTCCTGGTCAACTTTTGTTAAAACCATTTCTTCGTAGATAATGTACTTCAGAAAATATTTGGGATTATAGGTTAAAATGGGACACCGTGTACATATTTTTCCCGGTTCTGTTCTAATCGTTCACTCCCTGAAGGAAAATACGGACTTCTGTATCTCTTGTGTCTCCATAATTAAACTAGATGACAGAGATTCTCTCCTATAAATGGTCCAAAACCACAAAATGATTGGCAAAGGAGCGTTCCTTTACAAAGCTATAGGGCAGGCGGCCGCGACTCTTGGCCTGGATTTTAACATCATAAGTTAGAAAAGTGCATTACCTAATCTAGATGCTTGTTTTCTAAAAGCTAAAGTGACAAAAGCTGAGGTTGAATCATTCCGCCAGAAGCTACTTGACAAGAGAATGCACGAAAACATTTACAGAAATGTAGAAGAACAGTTCATGTCAGAGGAGCAAAGTTTTGCTTTCCTTAAATCATCAGGGCTGCATTCAAATACAGAGGATGTCATTTCCGCGTGTTATTGCAGTGTTGTTTCCACATTAGTACACCGAAACCACTTTTTATGTCATTAAGTTCCCGAAGGTAAGTACAGAGCGTGTCATTCACACGTTGAGTACCTAAAACACATACTGTCTAGGTGTCCCACCTAAACCGATACTACGTATCTTTACAGACATAATAACGCCCTAAGATTGCTTTACTGCTATATTTCAAGCTTCTATGGTCTTTTATGCGATACTAAACTTTTCGGAGAACCGTCTCCGTCGCACACTCGAGGCCTGACATCGTTCTCCAAGACTTCGAGAAACAAACACTATTTATGATCAAAATCTCGGCTCCGGCCGACTACAATATAACTTTTGAGGAAAAGGATAAGGAGGAATAGCATCAATACCTCAAACGTGAGCTGCAACAACTATGACTAAAAATGTAGTCAAAGTAATTGTCCACGTGATCGGTGATCTTAAAGGATAAGCTATCCCTGCTTCGTAACCTTTAGGCTATTTCTGCATGCGAAAAATATACTGAGGCACTTGCTAGATGGATGCAGAAAGCTGTCATCCTTGTAATGCTTCATATCCTCAAGAGACACAAAATTTTTACTGACCTGTCCTTGTGATTGCATCGTGCCCTGTGACAACCCATATCACGGTCGTGATACCTGGTCATAGGTGTGATATCCCGCAGTTGTACTGGAAGCCATTGTCTTTTTTTTTTATTACGTCCGCTTCCAGTTGGACCATGCGGTGGTTGTTTACCCCTAGTGTTTCTTTTACATTTTATACAATACGTGCATATAATAGCTGTTGTTTACTTTCTTCTTAGCAGCAATCCAAAGCGGCAAACGATAAGTGAATTCGAGCTATAAATGAAATATCCGGACGGAAAATCCTTCTTCGCAACTTGAGTACTATAATTAAGATCATAGTGAAGAGAAAGACTTTTCCAACTGTATGTAGTGCCTTATTCTTAGACACAGAATATCAAAAACCTGTTTTTCTGATTTCCGGGCCTGATTTTCATGCAGGACTTAGAAACAAAGATTTAAAGGGCCCACTGGTTATATGGTCCTGGTCAAATTAGCTAAAACTGTAGTATAATGTAGTTTATAGTATCCTTATGATATAAAGTCCTTAGACACTAGGTCCAAAAAATGTCAGGTTTCGAGATAGGAGGGACCAAATATCACTAAATACGGTAAAAATTGCCGATGGTTCGCATGGTTTATGTTCATGAGATTTTCAAAGAACTTAAAAACAGATATCATGTGGCCATTTCGTGCCTCTACGATCCACCTTGTCTTAGTGATCAATCTTGAGTCATTTGCTTTTTCTGTATCAAATTGCCTTTGTCCATGAACTGACAGAGGTGGCAGATTATGGTTAATACCCAGATTTTCAAGAAGCGGTAGAGCATCAGGATATACACGCTCCCCGATGATAAGGTCATCATTTTCGAACCATTCTCGCAAACCACTAACATCGATTTCGAATTCATTGTTAAGCATGGCAGCATCGTCATTTCAAAAGTCAGAAAAGTAGGGCCCATAAATATCCAAAATAAAGTCATCAAGAGCTACAACTAAGGCTGGCTTAATAAGGTGGCGACCTTTATAAACGCAGTCTGCTTGCCCAAGTCCTCTAAAATTGCTGGTTTTGTGGATATATACATAAGTTCCATCTATATAGTCAATCACTTTTGGAACTTGAGGAGTGAGATTATAATGTTTATTTGCAAATTTCATTACACGACTCTGTATATACTGTTCTCGTGTTATAGCCGTCAGCCTTTTGTTGTTAGGAAATAAACGTGTCAACAAAGATTTTCTCACAATAAAAATAATGAGGCTCACATTTTGCCTACTATCTTATCCAAAAATAACTTTTAAAGCGTCATTACTTAGCCCTTGTCGAAAATTACACAAAAACATCATCAAATCCTCTTTACTTTAACTAGACACCAGGCAGCGATAAGGCCTATTGCAAAATTCTAAACCTTGCAGTAGGACGTTTGGTATAAAGCAACTTCCACCTGAATGTTCAGGGCAAGAATGAATTAATTCTGGTACGTAAATATTTTATTTACATAAACTGACAACGTGATCATATTTTGCATTCTGTTGCAAAATATACAAGAACTATGTCTTCTTTGTTTTAAAAAATTAAGTGTAAGACAATTAGGATCGAGTGCTAAATCATTCATCTACATATTATTGTTTCGATTGTATTTCAGACCAAATTCATCTGACTGGACTTCTCCTCAGGCAACTCAAAACCGGCAATTCGAATTTCGAAGATACGTTATTTTTGTGTAAAAACCAATTCGATTGCTATTAGGAAATGGTTTGTATATAGCCCTACCAAGCCGAGAACATATAGTATTATTATCATACAATGGCTAGGTTTTGGCAATACTGGAATAAACTGGGTTTCTTTGTGGCATATATTCAACAAATACCCAATCTTTCCACGTCGGTTTTATAAAGATGTTTCAAATAAAGATTCTCTACAGCATGTTTATTATTATTTCCATCGAGGAAGCATAAATGAAAATATTGTATACTTTTTAGTTCATTATTATAAAAAGCTGTCAACCAATATTTGTCTTCGAGACAAAATTTTCATAATCATGATGATCATTTTAAACAATTTTAAATAGTACCCTTATCTGCAAAGAACGATCTTGACACTAATAACTTCGTTATCTTATATACATGTGAGATAAGTGCTACTTATAATAATATATTTTTACTTTGATGATGCAATGAAATATTATTTAGATACACTGGTTAGCAAAACTATTCACTGAACTACTTGTCAGTATTTCCTCGACTTCTGCGAAAATGAGGGTGGTCTATATTTTTGTTTTCACTTCTGCACTCGTCGTTAATTCTTTTGGTGAATATAATGATTAAATATACATACTTGCAGTTTTTATTCTATTTTATATAATATATACACGCTAGGAGCTATTTCTTAAGCGTTTGTAGCGAACCTAAGGTCCCCATTTGCAGCTTTATGTGATAAGATAGCCATTTGTATAATCTCGCTGTAAAAACTAGAGATTTATCTCTTTTCGGTATCGTTAATGGTGTGTTCTATTTTGGAAAATACAACTTTAGGCTGTTATTTGCAATGCGCAACAAACGTTTCTAGGACCCCAAATGTGGTTTTATTTAAGTACCACTTCAGATAGTATTTCCTGTACCTTATTATAGTACTTAGAATTATCTCGGAAATGAAACTTTATTTTTACAGTGTAAGAAGTGAAAAAATATGGCATCTTAGATATACGTGGCCATACCATCACAGATAGAAACATATTACAATTACGTTTCATGTAAAATTTTCCGCTATCCAAGGTTACATCCTATCAGCTAATGTTTGTCCTAAGATGAAATAAAAGCTGTTGTTTTCTACCTTCTTATCAGGAATGCAAAAGCGGCAAAGCATAAGTAAATTCAAGTTAAAATATAATTTTCGTGAATAAAAATAAAGAACTTGAGACAACAGCAAACATAGTTTATTTTCAAAAAAAACTAAATATAGGCATCAAATTAATTTTGAGGTTAAAAGATTAAAAAGATTTCCAATCTGATAAATAAACTACTTGTGGAATTTGTTTCAAGATAAAACTAAGTTTAAGTAGTATAGCAGGTAAAGTGTCTCAAATTATTTTAAGGGTCGTTTCAACATCCTTTGAGGTAGTTGTGTGATTTACAGTAGGGACTAAACTTCCGAGAAAAGCTGCAAAAAAGAAAAAAACTTTAATGTTTATAATGCGCGTGAAAGGTTTCCCCAGAACTTAAGGAAGGGCCAGTGACCCTTTCTTTCTATTCTTTTATTTTTGTGTTGGCTGGTACCCCTACTGTTAGACTAAGAATTGTTGTCTCTAAAAATTGTTGAACAAAACATATAATAATAAGCATTTATTTTCTGCTTTATTAACCTACTCTAGACCGTTAGAACAACCGCGCAGGGCATCATAAAATAAAATCTTAGCCTTCCGAGAAAAGTACTCTGTCCCGTATACAGATTCGAGAAAGATTACCATTTTCTAGGCTCTTTTCTTTGATTTTGTTTTAACTAGGCTATTTATTCAGTGTTATGTTCGCTCGTAACAAGGTGTGCCGAAATCGGACCCTACTTGTGAATGTTCTAGAATTTTCTAAGTTTTAGTAATTTACATGTTACAAAGTTTAGTAGGAAAACAAAGCCTACTATTGACATAAGAAGCCACCAATATTTTATGCTCTCCTGGTTGTCTCTCGTCGTTCAGCTTAAATAAGTTAAGGTTTATTTTAAGCGTTTTTGTTACGTTCAGTGTGACAACTGACCTAACCTCGACCTGACGCACAGTACGCACGTGCATAATTTTAATAAGGGTTTCTAGTATTTTAAAACTTTGGTCTCATAAAATCTGTCATGGGTTCCTGGAACATTTGATGAAGATAAGGTTTCATGAAGACACAACTCTGTCTTAACGCTACATTGACAATGACACAGAGTTACCGAGATTTACAATATTTTGCGTATAGTTGTTAACTTGGTAGTGGTCCTCTGCAACGGTTGAATTTCCTGTCTGTTATCATCCGTGCATATGTGAAGTTGCGCCGCCTTGACATGGCGTTCGGAGAGACAGCGGTGTCATGTGGAAATCTGTGTTAGAGTTTAATCTAATTTACCCATACAATCTCGAATTAACGCGTAAATTAACACAATGAAAGCCCACACGTTATATTTTTTATGTAAATTTTTAATAAATATAACGAGTATAATTAATGCAATCAAACGTTACGAATACTTGGCCTAAACTTTCGAGCCTTCAGCCTAAGATCTCAGTCCGCCACCTGACATAACAGCCTCGCAACTTTACTCTCACTATTCAAGTAAAACAACTCTTAAATATCTTATCACAATAACAGACTGTCTTACTAGTTTTATCGACTTTCGACTTTACAAAATCAATAGAATCTTTCTTTAAATTTAAATTTTAAACATTCTCATCTTTAGATTATAATTTCTTAATTAAAATGTAGCTGACTACCCTGCTGACACAGAGTTAGTTTTAACGAGTACCTTGTCTCCTATTTCATATTTAATTTTAGTACCACGGTTTTCATTTTAAAGATCTTTTGCTTTCTTTTGATTGATCGCAGTGGCCTCTTGAATCTCATTTCTATTCTCCTCTGGATTTCTATACCTCTCAGAATTTTTCGAGTAAAGCACATAAAGTAGTCTGATTTAATCTATCCACTTGCCCATTCGCTTGAGGATGCCTACTTAAACTGAACGTATGCTTGATGCAAAATCTTTTGTGCTATTCTTCGAATGTATTAGCTTTAAACTAGTACCCCTGTCTGAAATGATTCTCTGAGGTGAAACAAGCCTAGAAATTAATTTTGCACCTCTATTGATTGCCGTAGGCGCTTTTATACCATTTACTGCATATAATTAACAATATTTGGTTAAATTGCAAATTATTGCAAGGATATACTTATTATCACAAATGTAAGTTACAAAGGGCCCAATATGATCAATTTTAACTATTCTTGAAAGTGGTTTTCCTGAAGGAATAGGATGCAATTCTGCAACTTTTTTTTCCACCATCTATTTTGCTAACAAATATTCTGAAAAACATCCAATGTGCATTTTTACATATCGTCGCATTCCTGAAAAAATAATCTCTAATTCTCGCTACCGTTCTATCAATTCCAAAATGACCGTAAAAATCATGGTACTTAATTGATATACTTTACGCGTGGATGTTCGGCTTTTTCTAAAATTTTTATTTCCCTGGCTAATTTTACATGACCTCTCTGTTACATCAAGGTCTCATCTAAGCGCATCGACATATTAAAAATCTTAACTAGTCCAACGAAAGAATTTACTTCTTCTGCAGGTGCTCTAGATAATGCATATACGTTTCAGCAACTCTAGCTTACTAGAATGATATGATTCTTTCGCTTCAGAGGGTTTCTACTAATTGCGCAAATTAATTTCTGTTTCTCACATTTCGTTTTGTTGAAATAACCTCGCTACTATCCCGACTACCGTTGCATCCATGTACAATTCACTACGTTTAGCTAGCCGATCATAAAGACCCAAAACCGGCTCCGAACTGATCAATTGTTTGATTCTCTGAAAAGAAATTTTCTGAGCTTCACACCAGACAAACTTTACAACGTCCTTTAAAAGTTTAATTATTTTGCGATTTTTTTGTCGCATTACATCTAAAACACGCACGCTGCAACAGAATTATAGCGTGTTGCAGGAAAACGCTACTTTCTTGAATTCTCCAGATCCTCTAACATTACAATATTTTGAAGTAGATTTTCAAGGTCGAGATAGGTTTGTGATGCAATTATGGAACTATTACCACAAGACAGCGGTCCCACTGCCAGTTAAGTCTTCGTTTCAGTCAACCTACATCCCAATTATTTGCAGAGTCAAACCTTCTCAAAAAAAATATTCTCGAACATCTTTTTCAGGTCGCTGACATTGCTGTTCCACTGCCTTCCATTTTCCAGTTAAAGATTTTTTAACCGTAAAAGTTACTTTAAATTGCTGACTGAAATGAGTTGAATGTTAAATTCAATGTAGTCATCGCTGCTAGAAATCGCAAATTGTTTTACTAAAATTCTCCCTGAGTCTTATTTCCATGTTGGGACACTTGATTTGTGGTATTTAAAACTAAGCTTCTTGGATCTTCGGGTTAAAAAGTTTTTATCTAAGGACTACTGAATCTGTAGGGGATTGAAACGCTAACCAAGCTAATCAGATGATGCAGGAAATTCTCTAGCTGCTCCTTCCTTATCCATTCTGACTATTTACTATTCACTATTATGAATTTATTTGTATCTTCAGACAATAGAATTCCGTAAAACACTTTTTTTTAAATCACTGTTCTCAGGCGAATCTAATTGATTCTCACACTTAGAATATAACTATTAATACACGCAACACGCAAGAAAAATCAAAAACCCTTTTTTTGTCATGGCGTCCGATATCACGTTCTCTTTTTTTATTGTTTTGCTTGGTCACTGGAATTTTTCCAAGTTTTCCGATGTTTCCGATCTTCGCGGATTCGTGTCACGCAACAAATCTTTCATAGTGAAAATGGGCCACAATACGACTTCGGCAATTTTTTACGAGTTTAATCTAGTTTACCCATCCGATCTCGAGTTAACACGTAAATTGAAGCAATGAAAGAGCACAAGTTTTAAATCACCTTTGTAAATTTCTCAAGTATCATTCGTGAAATTTTGAGTTCGGAGTACCCTGAAGAGTTTAAATGTGCAGTTTCGCACCTGCACCCTTAAGAATTGAAAGATATATGTCGCCATCTGGATTATTTTAATCCTTAGTCACTTGATCTATTTTGTGTGTGTGTAAGATTAAAGTTTTAATTAATTGAAAAAATGCATAAGTGCACCCTCTGACTATTTATGAGATTGAATAGAACTTCCAAAAAAAGTTTTTGGATTAAAATAAATTTTCACTGCAGTTTTACACAATTTAAATAAAATTCCTTTTTACATATTTTTGTTGTTACAAACATAGACCAAAACAAGTTGTTTAATTAAATATGCAGATCTGTTTCCGTTGAATAATTTTTTATTTTAATATTTTATCTTATATTGCACAGAGCTTCATTAATTCCGGAAACGTAAACAATTTATTTTAGGTTGGGTTTTCTCGTAATAAGTTATTCAGAAATGCGAATGTACCATTGCTGACATTAGGAGCCGCATATTTTAGAGTCTAGTATGAAAACAAAGTTTACTATTCAACTAAACAACCACAGATATATACAAAAATATCTTGCGGATTTTATTTTTAAAAAATTATAGTGCGATTAATATGATATCAGCAAATAAATATTCAAATAAGCCAATTACATTGCAGAAAAATCAACACATAAAAAAAATTAACCTTCTATTCTGCTTACAGAATGTAGTTCAGGGTCTGCCAAAAATCCCTACGGCGACAGTAATCCTGGACCTTCTTCTTCTGCTGGAAAAGAACACTTGTTTGGGCGGTTTTCTACAGAGGAGGCTCCTAATCGTGCCAGGTCCAGGTCTCCTGCTAGGACGCCTCCTTCTGTTAAAGTACTTGGATATTCACTTGCAGAACTTGGATATATTCGGCTAATTCCCCGCACAAATGATAGGATTCAATTTGAATTCCGAAGATACTGTTTTCCTGTCGGTAAACCAATTAGAATGCGAGCTGACCAAAATAGGCGAATTCCGGTGCCAACCCAAGAGCATATTGTATTATCACTATTCAATGGTGATATTTTTGCAATATTGGATTATGGTGGGTTTCTATGCGCACTATATAGAGCAGATAAAGATCATCCGAGGGTAAAACTAAACATGTTAAGCGGCGAAGTTTCTGATTTGACCCCAGGTGAAATTAAGGATTGTCCAGTAGGCAAGAAAAACCCAATCCTTCCGCGAAACTTTATTACCACTTTAGCAAATTACGACTCCCTAAAGTCCATATGGAATCCTCATAGCGAACCTCAGGAGTCTCCTCTTCGGCGTTCTAGAACTAGGTTTCTTCCCATCAGCCCTCCTTCTGATCAAGTACTTGGTTCTAGAATACAAGAACTTGGCTATGTTCGGCTTATTCCTATCACAAATCAGAACAAGCAATTTGAATTTCGAAAATATGTTTTTCCTACTGACGAAAAAATTCGAGTGCCAATAGATCCCTTCGTATATTCCTTAGAGCCGAAACAAGAATATATGGTATTATCAACATCCAATGGTGAAGTTTTTGCAATTATGGATAATAATCACACTCTTCGTGGAATGACCACTACAGGTCAACGTCGTACGCGAATAAAAGTAAATATGATAAGCGGGGATCTTAATTATCTCACCCAAGATGAAATTAGGGATTGCCCAGTAGGGAAGAATCACCCAATCTTCTCAAACAACTATATTAAAGCTTTTGCAGATCACAATTCACTACATTCTACATGGTATCCTCGTGCTGAAGGTATTCCATGTTCTTCATCTTCGGTCGGACAAAATACACCTGTCCGAAATTCTATACAAGAGCCTTTCCAGCATGCCAGGCCCAGGTCTCCTCCGGGCAGACCTCCTTCTAATGAAGTACTCGGATATTCACTGGAATATCTTGGCTATATTCGGCTTATTCCTCATGCAAATCCGAACCGGCGATTCGAATTTCGAAGATACGTTATATCTGACAATAAATCAATGCGACTCCTATTAGGGAATTTTAGATATATTTGTGTGCCAACTGGAGAATATTTTGTATTATCAACATCCAATGGTGACATTTTTGCAATACTAGAGTATACTGGGATTTTTCGTGGAATATATGGGACAAATAAGGCTCATTCGAGAATAAAAATAAACATGATAACTGGTACATTTCAATATATGACCGAAAATGAAATAAAGGAATGTCATGTAGGAAATAAATACACAAACTTTCGACGCTGGTTTCGTGAAGAGCTTTCAAATGAAGATTCTCTGCAGAATGTGTATCATTAATTTAACCAAAAAAAGAAAAATTAAAATGTTACATTCTTTTTAATCCCTTGTCAAATAAATTAAAAATAAAACAAATAAATATGCTAACGCATTATTTTAGTCTAGCCTTCCCTCCTTGTTTTACTTTCTAATCCCCATACATTTTTGTCTTGTTTACACAAAAAAATTTGAATTTCTGATGAAATTTTTTTCTTAAAATAGATTTTGAACTAAAATATTTCGATTGCTAAGGATCTTCTGCTTTGACAGCGAAATAAAAAGACGCATTTTAACATTCGGAGATATTACATTTGTAATGCAGTCAGGCAGCAACATTTTTCACACACAATGACAGACATTGTGTGGCGAATTCAAAAAGTCAAAACGTTATTCGATTTAAGAGTGAAGTTTCTCCAAGTTCGATCTAACATTAAATCAGTTTAATAATATCTAAGCTAAAAATTATATTTTTTCTAATCCTTCCTCAGATCAAAATCTATGAGACTGGTGATTACGTTGCAAAGCGAGTGTATTACGGTTTTCAATTCTTCTTTCTTTCTCTACTTGAAAAAACATGAAAAATAAATACTTATTCAAATCGTTTGTAAATTCCGCTTTATTATACTCGAAAAAATAAAAAATAGAAAATAAAGTAAAGGATTTTTCAAAGAAACCTTTTATAATTTAGGAAATTTGGAATAGAATGTACCATCTGTATAGATAATAGACTGTACCATCAATTTTGACCTTAAGTTAAATTTTTAAGGTCAAATGAAGGTAAGACCCTTTTCCTAAATAAGAAGCCCTTTTTTTGACTGCGGTATAAAAAGAGCGGGAAATTCCGCGTCAAAAATGACGTGTGTGAAATGGGTTTTGTGACCTTAAAATAGTATAAAATTAAGGTCAAATGTCTGAGCAACGTTCAGTTTCTGCCCACTTTTTCGGGGAAGGCAAACGTTTAAAATGCTTCACAAAAATCGACAAAATGTTTAGGTGTAGTATGGCCATACCTTGTGGCTATGTATTTACAAAAGGTACAATCTTGACAATGTCACTTCTCTATGACTGGGTACAAAAAAAGGAATTTTGACCTTACTTTTAGAGTTACGCAGAGTGCTTTATTACCATCTTTTCGCTTCTACGGTCTTGATGCGAGATTGTCCTGTCTAAGGCTTCGAGGGAGATACAGTCAGGTCTTCAAGACGAGAAGTGCCACGTTTTCCAGAACTGAAATTTTCGGACAACCTCCTCCGTTGCACACTCGAGGGCTGACATCGTTCTCCTAGATTTCTAGCAACTAACTATATTCGAGATTAAAGTCTCGGCTCCAGCGGACTACAACATAAGTGCTACGGAGAAGGGTAAGGAGGAGAGGTATCAATACCTGAAAAGGCAGCTGCAACAGCTGTGCCTTAAATATTTGCTTGAAATAGTTTTCCTTATGACCGATGCTCTCATAGGCGAAAAGCTGTCACTGTTTCGTAACCTTACAGGCATTCTGGCGTGCCAAAAATATATCAAGGAACTTGCATTCATTTCAAGGTCGAGAGACGTGGTCATAATGCATTCTCGGGCTGCGGACAGAGTGTGCCTGTACCAAGGTCTTTTGGAAAGATTAAGGGTTCATCTGCACTTTAGAAAATATATTCACTAAGTACTTTTGCGATAAATGTAGAAATTAAAAGCATAAGATCACTCATGTATTTTACACAGATCTTCTGAAGACAAATGCTAGCACTAAATAATACCTAGCTCTAGAGATTCTCAATGAAAACTGTAATGATATTGAAATGCATTTTGGGTAGAACTAAGGTTTATTTTTAGCAATAAAAATTTAAAGGCATCCCTGAAGACAGCTAGCTCGTCGGCGGAAGCGCCATACATTAGTGCCGCATTCAGGATGTGTAGTCTATTAAGGATACTCTCCGAAGCAGGTACAAATGTCTCGTCTCGCAGACTTGATTTTCCGAACTGTCGGCAAAAAACAAAGTATCTGCTATGAACGTGCTTGCCGTTCCGGTATTACTCTATTCATTAGAAATGGTTCCATGGACTAAGAATCAACGAGCTCAAATCCATTGATATCGGGACATGTTTCGCGAACCTAATGTCTTTTTTTTCGCGACTTAACATCTTACGCCATCAAGGTGGTCGCGGAATGCTAAATTGGGAATGTCTTCACAGCAGGAGCATTCTGGGTACAGTACGCATAGTCGCAAACGAACGGCAACCTCTTCTTAAAATGGTCAGTTAGCACAAAGAGGTGGTGGATAAAGGAATCTTTTTGTATATAGCCGCGGAGGAAGTTACTGAAACACTTAACTTTGACTTCAATATCAATGTTAGCAAAATGCATCCAGCCGTATGTATCTCGTGTATCTTCGACAGAAATACGGAGGATCAGTAAGCTGACATTTGCTTTCCTAATGTCACCCAGATTGGACTCGGGCACGGAGGGTTTAGTTGCAGAGCGGGTCATGCATTCCCTAAGCACTAAGATTTATTTATTACCATCTCTGTCAGTCTTTCGACATCATATTCTCGACAATTATTTTGTTAAGTACTCGATGCCTGATATAGTTAATTGAAATGGATTAGAATGAGTTACATTTGATGGAAGTAGAATGACTGGCAGTGCGGTAGAGTTGATTAAACTGGTGTACATTAGATTGACATGGAATGAGTTGTACTAGATTGAAATGGATTGAATATAAATGAATTGGAATGAATTGGATCGGATTTAGGTTGATTGGATTGAACTGGAAAGATGTAGAGTGGATTGGATTTGGATGCGTTAGATTGGAAAGAAGTATAATTCATTGAATAGCAATGGATGGGATTCGATTGGAGTAAAGTGATTGGAGCGCATTAGGATGGATTTGAATAGACTAAATTGGACTGGGCTGGAATTAACTGGATTGGGTTAGATTGAAATTAATAAGATTGGATTAAAATGAATTTAATTTGAATAAGTTTGATTGGAGTCGATTGGATTGGATTATAATGAATTGGATTCTATTCTATTGTACATTTAGACTAGACGCTTCGCCCTCAGGGATGTTTGGCCTCGTGTGGATTGCACTAGTCGATGAAAGGGTCCTTATATCACAAATAAATATTTTGTGGGTGAAAAACACAGAGCGGATTGTATAGAATTGTACTTACATTACATTACCGCGCTGAGGCAAGTTGTTTTAAAGCTTGACTTGAAAACACAGAGGGCGCGTTAGAAAGATGAATTAAAAACAAAGAGTTTTTCCTGGATTTATCGAAGATTACTATTAGTTTTACAGACTCATACTGTTTGACAAACTTAAACATAAGTAAGTCTAATTTTTATTAGAAAATGGATGTATCCAGCAGCTTTTCCAAAATTACACTGATGTGCGGTTTCGGATCAGAAACTTTAAAAATTGCAAGCGTCCTCTTGGCAAACCGTTTAAATTGGGGACCAACCTAAAAGGTTTCGATCGCTGATAAGTTGATCTATTTTTTGTTTTTTGTGAGACTAAAATTTTATTCAATTGAAAGAGTGATACAATACACCCTCTGAATAGTTTTATTTTACTGTCTCAGATTATTTTTTAATCTGACCTTAGCAAACTAATCAAGACGGAAACTGGATATAAAATGAACTATTTATGAGAGTACATTAAAACGCCCAGGGACGCGTTCCTGGATTAAAGTAAATTTTTGTACTCTATTCATGCACACTTATGGCGAGTATAGTTTTCTTTTAATTCAAAGTTAAATAGGTTATAATATTTTATTTCATTTTATCAGTAAAAAGTAAAGCACACGTATTTTATTATGTTAGGAATCTTATTTTATTTCACATTCATTTATCTTTATAGTTCTTTTTGAGAGAAATAATTTTTTTCTGAATGTTTTACCTTATGTCATTTTTACAATGTTAATACTAAATCTTTTACATATTAAACGTATAATTACCATCTAGTATATATTACGCACATTTAAAAAATATATTTAATATAAAGTCTTAACAAACTGAAAATTGATTTGGTGCGAAATTTAACTTTTATAAATTATAGAGTTTAAATATTGTGATTTAATTAAAAATATAAATGGACGTTAGTATCGAAAACTTTTAAATAAAATTTTTTTAAATTACGCGTTGTAAATTAAATGGTATCATAATTGAAAAAGAGAACAACTGCTTCTTCTTCCATTTTAATTCATCCTTGCAAATTTCTCAAATATATAATTCACAAAATGTTTGGGTTTGTTTCGACATTGAAGGGTTCCTCAAGGTTACGATCTTGAAGTAGCCAATTAACTTTTTAGGGACATAGCTCAAACTTGGTTAAAAATAAAACTTTTGTTTTTAAATTTATTATTTTTGTTAAAAATTCGTCATTTTAGTTAAAAATTCTACTATTTTGTTAAAAAATTAATTATTTTTATTAAAACTTAACTAATTTGTCTAACCTACCTTTTTTCCGATAGAAAACTCTTTCATTTGGATTAAAAATTAAAGTGCTTTCTAAAAATTAGTCTTATTGCCCTAAAAATGTTTGTTTTAATTCAACTGGTTCTTATTCAGTATGAAAGTTTTCTTTATATATGAATAGCTGTTAGTTGTTGATTAGTTAAGTAAAATATATAATTATCGAAAGAATTTTTGTTGTTGATCTACTGATCGCTTCGTTTTATTTTGTAAATAAAAATTTTTTGAATATAACTGAAAGATCACTAGATGAACAGAAAAATCTTTACATCTTCATACATTCCAGAGAACCACAATTCAATTTAGTAATGACAGTCAGGTTTTATAATGGATGTAAAATGGTATGCGGACAGTGTCGAGGCATGAACTACGTATTGGCCGACGTATCTTGGCCTTGATGGGCGGCAACAGGGACACCTGTTGACCGCTGATCAAGTCGGCTACGAGGAGCGGGCGGGAAGGAACTAGGAAGCAGAGCAGGTGGTCTGTTTGACTACTGGTAGTTTAGGGCGACCAGAGGAGTTGCACTGTGTGAAAGCTCCCCGATGTCACTCGATTCACCGGACCTGACGGACTGCCGTTTCTGCGTCGCGCAGCTAGGTATATAGCCTGTGCCTGCACGACTCGTCGGCGTACTGGATGGTGGTGAGTGGAAGAAAGTGTGCTTTAATACCCGGGGGTGAGCTTGGGAATGCGCATTATGTGACGGTTAGTTACAAACAGAACCAGCGATTTGAAGTTAGAAGATACGTTTTTCTTACCGATGAATCACTTCGAATGCGAATAGATCTCTTGACCTATTCGCTTGAGCTGAACCAAGAATATTTAGTATTATTAACATTCGATTGTGACGGTTTTGCAATAATGGGTTATAGAGACACTCTTTATATTTATTTTAAGAAAAAAAAAATTTCGACTGCTTATGTTTTTCTGCGATGAATCCAAAATTAAAAGATACTTTTCAAAGGGCATAGATATTTAATTTTTAATGCATTCGCGGAGTATCCACAGCGGAGCGAAATGGAAAACCTTACGTTCATGCAAATCGTGAACAAATTTTTATTTATCCTTTTTCGCCGAACATTTTCTGAACAACTTTCCTACTCTCATTATGTTTTTGATACAATTCAGTTTAAATATTCATTTCTAACGTGACATTTTTAAGATAAAATTCCTTTCTTTATCATATGTCCATTTTATAAATAAACAAATAAAAAATTTTGATAATATAATTTAAGGAAGGTTAAGAGATAATTCATTTTTATCTGCCTACTAATAGTCGCAGTATTGGTTTATTTATAATTTATCACCTATCTAATTTTTTTATAAATTGATTTTAAATTTTGAGGCTGAGGTGCTTCCATGAACGGGCGCCAGCAGCGAACAATTTTTTCAACCAGACACAGGTTAGCAGAGGAATTTGCTTAACTCTGGGAGAGGCTGCCAAGCAATTACCACGCCTTGAATATTAAAGGCGTAGTGGCTCTTTGCCTGCTCTGCAGGCTGCGGTGTGGGTGAGGAGACACTAGAAGCACCAACCTCCAAGTGGAACTCGCTGGTAACATTTCCGTGTACTTGTTTGTGCATTGAAATGGCTGAGGTGATTCCCCGAACGGGCGGCCAGATCTTCTTTGTTCGGTCAAGCTTCATATTGAGGGCGTTAATACGCCTAGCCTATGAAGCAGCAAACAATTTTTTCAAAAAACTTTTTTCTTTCAATCGTCTTTTTTGAAAGTTAAATATTATAAATTACGTTTAGTACTTTTTGCGTGAGTCTCCCATAGCTTACATCGGCAATCGACATATTATAAATTCTATTATGAAAACGAAAAATACTGTTAAACTAAAAAGCACAGATATATAGAAAAACATTTTCGCTTATTTTATTTAACAAAATCAAAATTACACTTCTCTTGTGGAATGTTTTTTACTATTCTGAGCCTCATGTGTCGAAAACTATAAAAGCTACAAAAACATGTTATAATAAGTATAAAATTTTACCCATTAAAAAATAAGAGTGTAAGATAAAAAATAATTTGTGGCTCGTGCTTCGTATTGTGAATTAAATGGAATTGGAATGAATTTCATGGGATTTAAATAGATTGGAGTAAAGTAGAGTAAATTCAAATTGCGTGGATTATATTGGAATGAATCGGACTGGATTCAATTAGATTGGAGATAAGTGAAGTGGACTAGAACGAAATGCATTGGAATGGATTGCACTGAACTCGACTGGATTGTACTTAAATGAACTAGATTGGATTCGGGTGCATTAGATTATAATCAATTGGATTAAATTGGAATGAACAAATAGGTTTGTAATGGATAGGATTGAATCGGATAAAACGGAGTGATTTAAATTGAATTCAATTAAGGTGGTAATAATTGGATTGAAATAAGGTGGATTGAAGTGGAATTAAGTGAAGTGGATTGATATGTATTGGACTAAAAGAAATGAAATTAGATTGAAATTAATTTGATTAGATTGGAACAATATAAGTTGCATTGGATTACAATGTTTTGCATTAAATTGGAATAAATTATACTGAATTTAGAACGAATTGTATTAAATTAGTATAAATTGTATTCGACTGTATTTAAGTGGATTAAATTAGATTGAAATGGATTGAATTAGAATAAATTTCTTTTGACTCGATTTGATTAAAGTTATTTTTGTAAGACTAAAGTTTCTCAATGTTTGACCTTATGTTGCGCAATTTAGCAGAAACGATGGACAAAAATGGCTTGTTAGGGAAATCATTCTTCCTCTTTAGGTCTAGAAAATTGTAACCAAGGCAAATCCAATCAGCTTATTTCTTCGAGGGTAGTAGTGTTGTATCATTTGTCACAAAAGACCAATACATTTCATTTGAGATGAAAATGTCAGAATCATAATGATGTCAATAGAAAATTTCAAATGATAGCCTTATATGCCAAGAACAACCTTGTCACTGATAACGGTGTAGTCTCAATTATATGTGACATAACGACTACTTATGTACATATTTGCACTCTGATGATGCAATGGAATATTCCTCAGATACACTTGTTATCCAAATTATACACTGAAGCATTATCTAGTTTTATCCCTACCCTGGAAAAATGAGGGTGGTCTATACTTTTGTTTTTACTTTGGCGGTCATCGTTAATTTTTTGGGTGAATATAATTATTTAACATACATATCTATAATTTTTTCAATATTTTATAGAATAAATGCATGATTTTTTTCTTTATGGTAACTTTTTTCCGTGCTTTTTTTAATAATATAACTTTATGATGCTTTCTTTAAAGCAAAATAAACGATTCTCGGATCCCGCAAAGGGCTTCAGTTTAGTACCATTTGAGACACTTTTTTCAAAATGTAATAGTAATATCTAGAAATTAATATAAATATAATATTGTAAATAAACAAATTTTATTGTTATACTAATACAGATTGTTTGTAAATTCCTCTTTATTATGCCTGAAAAATGCATCAAAAGTAGTTGAGCTAGGCCGGTTCTAATTACAAATTCCTAGCCTTCCGGCACCGAGAAGCTTCCACACGCAGTGGTTCGTGTCCGTGCTAAATTTTCAGGAAAAAAGTGGTTCACGTCAAATCTCTCCTGAAATCTCCAGAAGGGTTAAATGTTACCTATGCTGTTGACATTTCGATGTACTTGTTTGTGCATTTAAATGGCGGAGGTGCTTCCCGGAACGGGCGTCCGGATCTTCTTGGTTCGATCAAGCTTCATATTGAGGGCGTTAATACAAGAATTAAGAAGTTGATACAAGTACAACCTGATGACGTGACGATGGCAAAATAGTCTGAAAACAAATTCATGTAAACGGTTTAAAGGTTATCACATGCATGTGTTAAAGTTAAGTGAGAAAAACAAGGATGATTCATTGCTTGCTTCAAGATAAGACATAAGAGGGCTACTAAACCACTTTTATAGGGGCGACTAAGCCACTTTTACAAGACGGTGTCTGGATATATGTCTATACACTGACATCGAAAAAAATCGACAGCTTACAACGCATAATAATATTTTTCAAGGCTGTGTGTGTGTGTGTGGTTGGCATCCAGAATATTGTATATGGCATCCTGTTTTCACTATTTATTTAAAGCGTAAATAATTTGTGGAAATTCTGCAGTCTAGTATCTTCCTAAAATCAGGTCACGAGTAGATAGTGAATCACATGGTAGGCAAGGAATAGAACCGGTTTTGAATGAAAGAGCGAAGCAGCATCTCGCAGATCATGATTCCTTACTTCGCAGACTGATCTGGTCTGGAATTAAAGTAGGAATCAGAAAATTATTCATCATAGCGGGCTACGCCTCAGTTTGTAGTGATTCCCCAGAAGTAAAAGACGCATTCTGGCACACTTTTAATGACACAAAAAATATTTCCGATCATTTAAAAAGTTTGAGGTTATATTTGACGCACAATATGATTGACTACGAAAATTACTCCCAAGGTTCAATCTTTTATCACACCACTCTTTTATGCTTGTATATGAATTTAATTTTTATTTTTTATTTTTTATTTTTAACAATTACTTATACTTTTATAACAGATGTTTGTTCGGATAAGGACCCACAGATGAGGCCGAATCGTCAATAAAAGGAAATTTAAACTTGGTTTCTTTTTTATTATCTTTTCTTCTAAAAAAATGATCGAAAGGTTTACTTCATGATCAATTAAATATTCGTTTGAAACATCAAACGATTCTTGGGCGCTCGATCAAATGCATATATAATCAATGCAAAAGCACACTAAGTATTTAAAAGATTAATTGTAATAAAAAGTAATGCTTACTAGTTTGTTTCCAAAAAAGTTCAATGATCAAAAAAACGAATATCATAGTATGTAAAACTTATTTGAGAAATGGACATTATTAATATTATGAAAGTTTAAAGCTAAATTCTCGATTTTTTGTAAAGTGCCGTTTTATTATATTCCGGAGTGTGCCCGAGCCATCTTGATTTTTGCCGAATGCTACCGGTAGATGCCGCACCGGCACACAGTGCGGAAAAAGTACATTTCCTGGTTCAAAATATGATTTGATTTTTATTCTAGTTTTTCAATTATTTTATAAATAAATAAATATTATGTAAAAATGGCAATTTTTTTATTTCAGGTTTCCGGTGCCCGCCAATAATAGAAAAATTGTTGTAATCGCCGAAGTTTTATAGATTTACATTGTAAGAAGATACTCCATCATGATTCAATGAATAACAAAATTTTATGAACAAATTATCTGTTAAAAATGTTTTTTTTCCATCATTTTAAATTATTTAATGTTTTTTAAGTTATATTGCAAGAAATTTGAATATAAGCGATATTTAAATAGCTAATATCATAAACAAATTTAATAAGAAAATGCATTATTCAGGCATTTGTCATTAGAAAAATGCCTTTTTTTTAATGTCAATTTTTCTAAATTAGAAAACTCATCATAATTTCAGAAAATTTCATAATTTGTTGATAAATTTTATGATTTTATTAGACAAATTTAATAAACAAATGCATGGAAAAACGAACTGGAAAAAGAACTTTTTTTCTGAAACTAAAAGGTCTGACTGAAAAAACGAGATTTTACGTCGACAAATGCCCGAATAATGCATTTATTAATTAAATTTATTTAACAAAAATAAAATTAATCACCTATTATGAATATTACTGAAATTCTCTAAAAGTTCCCAATTAAAAGGACTGACATTGAAAAAAAACGAGTTTTTTCGTCCACAAATGCCCAAATAATTCATTTGTTTATTTAATTTATTAAAAAAAAATTGTAAACAAATTATGAAATTTTCTGAAATGAACATAGGGTTCCCAATCAGGAGGACTGACATTGAAAAAAACGAGTTTTTCCTTCCACGAATCCCCAAATAATGCATTTTTTTTATTAAATTTGGTAAATAAATAATAAAATTTGTGAAAAATTATGAATTTTGCTGAAATTAGCATGAAGTTCTCAACTAAAAGGACTGACATCGAATAAAACGAGTTTTTCGTCAACAGATGCCCGAATAATGCATTTGTTTATTAAATTTGTTAAAAAAAAATGAAATTGATCAAATAATGATCGATGTTGGTCAAAGTATCATAAAATTTCCAATTAAAAGAAATGGCATTGAAACAGGCGAATTTTTCAAACGATAAGTGCTCGAATAATGCATTTGTTTATGAAATTTTTTTGATAAAATCATCTAATTCAATCAAAATTTAAATCAAAAAAATTAATTTTTCTGAAGACAAATGCCTGAATAATGATTTTGGTCTATCACATTTCTTTTTACTATCAACAAAAATAGTCTTAAGAGAAATTTTTAAAATTACAATATTGTTTCCATTAGAATTTCTTCAAATATAACTTAAAAAAGCGTTAAATGATTAAACATTATAGAAAACAAATTTCAAACAAATAATTGTTTTATAAAAAATGTCGACGATTTGCTTTGAACTGTAGTCAGCTTTTTAAAAAAACACTTCCAAATCGGTCAGCAGGTTCAGCTGGAATCGTATTTTGAAACAAAAAATCTACTTTTTCTACACTGTGCGGCAGTATTTCCTATATTATCTTGTAGTTTTTTTTTCTTTACTCAAATTGTATTTATACAATTTTTTGTTCAACCGCTCAATAATTTAGATGCATCAAATAGATGGTATTAACACTTTTTCAATAGCAACATCTTAAATCTAATGGAACTTAATAGAACAATAAATAAAAAAATTGTTAAATATTTTTAATAATATCATTTTAAGCTAGAAACAACAATTCTTCAAACGAGAAGTTAAATTATTTTTATTGTAATTAGCTTTAAATCGATAATTGTTTTTAAATAATTTAAAACATTTTCTCTAAATTATGTTTTAAAAATAAAAAAGAATACCAAATATTCTGATAAATATAATTAAAAAATGTTTAATATCCTAAAACCTTTAAGAAACCTTAAATAATGTTTACAATTTATTTTAAAATTGTCCGAAAGCTACACTTCGTTTTAAATTCCTTGAAATATTTTAAAAACGTCTAAATATATGACACATTCTTTTTCACAATTTTGGAAATCTTTTCAAATATTCCTCTTAAATTAGGTTTTTAAGATGAAAATTCCTTTCCAATTTTCCTAGTAATAGTAAGAAAATTGTTTCATTTTTATAAAACCTTACACAATTTTTAAAAAAGTTCTAACTTTTTGTTCTAAACCTGAAAAAAGATACATTTTTGTTAGTTATTCAAAATCATTTCAAAATTTATATTAATTTTGATATTTTATATAATTGCTCGTTTTATATGAAGAGTCAAATATTTTTGTGAATTAAATAATTTTCTTTTTTTCCAATTACATTTTTCTAAATTTGAATGGGTTAAAAATGTAGGAGTTTAGACTAAAACAGTATTTGAATATAATTTGAAATTTAATTATTTGAAGGTCTAAATTTGTTCAACTTTTTTATCCATACATTTATATTCGAATCCCTTATAACTCGTAATTGCATACTCTCGTGAATCATAGAAACTATTTTATAGATTGAGGAGGTATAATACTTTTGGTTTAATTTTACTATTTTATTTTTGATTGAAAAGCTTGAATGATTTTACTCGAAGCAAATTTTCTGGACCCTTAGCATAAACTATTGTATTAATAATGCGGAATTTAAAACCACTAGCACTTTTAATTCACGAGTACTTTTTTCTCAGTGCATATAATAGCTATTCGTTAATGGACACTATAAAAACTATAAATTTATTTTATCGTGGTATCATTTTTTCCGCGTGTATTTATGAGCTTATTCTGTCCTACCAACATTTTATTTATAAATCTGTAGCTATTTTTTCGTGGATAAATGTCAAAACAACCCTTGAAATATTTTCACACACTTTTTCCGCTAGATTAATTTTCCCAAGTTTATTTAGAATATATTTCTTAGTATAATAAAAAAGCTCCCATAATTCTGCGAATAAACTATTGGGCTCGAAAATCAATTCAGTATAAACTTGGAAAACACATTGTAGCGGAAAAAGTATTGAAAATTGTTTTGAGGGCTCTTTTATTATTTCTTATCAATTTAAGCAAGGAAATCAACATTTGCCAACAATTAAAATTAGAAAAATTTTTTTATTATACCACTAGTGCCTTAAATCAATTAAAAATAAACGTAGGAAAAATACTCTAGCAGAAAAAGTGTTCGAAATTATTTTAAGGGTCGTTTTGCATCCTTTAAGCTAGTTGTGACGAAATTGGACCCAACTTATGAACTGTCTAAAATTGTCAAAAAATGTAGCATGCTATTATCTGAATTCAGGGAATTTAGGGAAATCGTGAATTCAACAGGAGTTACGATATTTGAAGAAATCAAACATTATAATATACCATTAAGGAATGGAGGTAACAAAATTTCACGAATGATGACCAGCCTATTTTCATCGGGGATAACTCGGTTATCCATGTGAGTAATCATTTTTTCTTTATAGCGCATATCAGCGCATTTGAAACCCCTTAGAAAACTCCCTCCATCAATGCGGATTACAAATTTTTTATTTTGCTGGTCATCAATTCATAAAATTTTGTGACTTCCATATCTTGGGTAACTTTCAAGATTTTGAAAAAAAATGTATGGCGCATATAAGCTTGTTTAATGTTTAGAAAAATGACGCCAGCCCCTACCCATTTTGATGGCTGATATCTCGGTTATCAATGTGGCGCAAATTTCTTTGGGTCTTTTGATGGTCATGTGATTTAAACTTTAATATTTCAAATAGGAGGGATAGCGCGACGCTAGAACCCACACTCTCCTAACAAGTGATATACCCCCTACAGTTTTGTGGCACAAAATTTTCTATCGGTGGCGTATTTTAGCGCATTGAGGGTGAAATTTAATGGGCTAGAAAACCCAAAAATTATGAGTGGGAGAGGTGCTAGTGTAACGCACCTCAGTGATGATACTTCTAGTCAAGAAAGGCATCAAAGACAGCAAGCAGAAGAAGTACGGGGAAGCTTATTAGTAGGTACAGCAAAGGAAACCTTCTCCGTTCTACCGAACCAATCCGTAGATTCGGTGTTGGATGTACTGAGGACATATCCAAACGTTTAAGAAATGGAATATAACGACAAATCAGAGCTGACTCGTTATCTTCGAAGTAGGCGCTCAAACTTTTTTTCTTGTGTTTAGTGTTTTAAGTATCGATCTTTGACGAAAGGGCCGCCTTTATAGAGGCTCGGGTAGGATAATCGTAGCTGGCTTCTGAAAATAATAATAAATAATAATGAGCTTTGTTGGTTGTTCGCGAGTCGAAAGAATGGGCTACCCCTCTTCTAGACTGAGAGTCATACTGGAAGTTTTCCAAAGTTTATCGGTAATTTAAATAATGTACTGATGTTTTCGAGATTTTCCAAGAGTTAAAGAAACTTCTAATTTTTTTGTTCTTCAATTGTAATGCATTAACAGAATTTTTCTAAATGTAGGATTTTCTTCGGACATTTCAAAAAGTGCAAAACGACAAAAGGCCGTTACACATTTTTCTTCTATTCCGCGGCTACTATCTCGAAAAGGGTAAATAAAGAAAGAAGGTAAATAAAGTTTTAGTTTTACAAAATAATAATAAATAATCAAATAAGATACACGATTTGTATCCAATTATTATACATTCTTACTCTATGAGCAACTCGAAGTCAGTTCGCAAAGTTCGCGCCAGTTCGCAAGGTTAGGTTGGTTAGATTAGTTTGTTATTTCTGACGTTTAAGTCTTTTTCGCCGGTGCGTTTTCGTGCAATCTCCAGTTCTTCCACGTTATGTCAATGTTGTTTTTGGTTAAATTTACTATTTACAGCAATAATATACATAATTATAAAATATAAAAATAACTTCCCAATCCTTTCTGTTTCTGCCGTTTGCAGGGTTATAGTTACAGCAACTATACATTTCGATTAGCATTCTTTTTGAAATTAAATATGTCTGTTCCAGCTATACTTAATATTTCTTTTGACTACACACTATCGCCAAAACAGTGAAAGTGGTTAAAGACATTCACTTTAGCTGTTACAGAGAATGTTTCACATTTTCTCATTCGTTTTCAACTAAACGTTTAGTTGCCACAGGGATTAACTTCTCTGTCACAACTAAACTTTTTTTTGCATGTAGCATTACATTGTAATGAATTGGATTGGATAAGAGTGA
Source organism: Druon quercuslanigerum (assembly GCA_010014905.2). Lineage (NCBI taxonomy): Eukaryota > Metazoa > Arthropoda > Insecta > Hymenoptera > Cynipidae > Druon > Druon quercuslanigerum. The sequence goes on from JAAAKG020138152.1 coordinate 28,919, forward strand.
AGTTGGTTGGAGAGGATTGGAACGGGTTAGTCTGGACTGAATTGCACTAGAATGATCTGAATTGAATCAGATTGGATTGGCATTTCGCTTGGTGTGAATTGCCATAACTCAACCAAAGTGTGCCACTTAGGGTACTAGTATCACAAATAAATATGTTGCTAGTGAAAAATACAGAACGGATAATACAGAATCGAATTTACATTACAATACCGCGCTAAGGCAAGTGATCTTGTGGCTTGCTCTTGTGATCTTTGTTTCGCACTCAAATTATCGTACTCTGCGGCTGCAAAAGTGATTTAAAGTCGAAAAAATTCGTCGTGATGTTGAACCAGTGGTGTAAAGTTTACAAAAATGTTAACAACGTTCCCAATCTGGGTTTAAAGCGAGCTACCACGAGCAAGATATGCAATTCATTTCTTCTTCGATCCTTGGCTACTTGTTTTTTCTTGTGTTTTTTTTTTAGATTAAAGTTTGAATAAATTAAAAAATGTGCAACAATATGCTATCTGAATCACTTTAGTTCAAAAATTGGTACTAAAATATACTATTTATGAAATCGATTAGAATGCCAAAAGTGGGCTTCGGATTAAGAGTAATATTTGATTCAAGGTAAAACCTTGAAAACTGTACGTTTTTTCTAGAATATTTTGTCTGAAATTATAAGGTCATAATAAGAATTTTTAAATGATACTCCCATTTGCAAAAGACAATCTTTTCACTAATAACGCTGTTATCACATAGCTATGTGAGATAAGAGTTAATTATTTATGAATTATTAATTTTATGATGCAATGGAATATTTCTTAGATATACTTGTTATCCAAATTATTCTCTGACGCATTCATCAGTTTTCTCTCTACTTCGCGAAAATGATGATGGTCTATTCTTTCGTTTTCACTTTGGCGCTCATCCTTAATTCTTTTGGTGAATATAATGATATAATATACATATCTAGATAATGTATAGATAATATATAATTAGATAAAATTACGGTATCATTTTTGTGTATTATCTTCAATGTTATGCAACGATTCTATAATCTGACCTCTGGTTTCATTTTAGTACCACTGCAAACAGTATTTTCGGTACCTTATTGTAATATCTAAAACTCTTCCTTACCATAAATTACCATAAATTACCTACATAAATTACTTACCATAAATTACCTAATATTTATCTTACGATAAATTGCCCATAATTAAATTTGAAATAGTTCATAAATTTCCGGAAGTTTATGAGAATTTTTGAAATCAGGATGGTAATTGTACAGGTTAGTATGGAAACTTACCATAAATTACGCAAAATTTAATTTTAAACATTTTTATAAATTTCCGAAAATTTATGAAAATTTTGAGTAGTTTATGTAATTATTACAAGTAATTTACGATGAGGTATTACTATATTTAAGAATTTTTTGGCCTTACATTGATTGGAATATCAGAAAGATGCTTTTGTTAAATAAACATTGATTTCAGCGAAGGGTATTAGTGAAAAATATTCTGATAAAAAAAATGAAACTTCTATTTCTGCTTACAGAATTTAGTTCACAGTCCGCCGGAAAACCTTACAGCGAAAGTATTCCTGGTCCTTCTTCTTATTTTGCTAACAAACAACATTCGCCTGATCGGCCTTCTCCAGAAGAGTCTTCTGTGCGTGCTAGATCCAGGTCTCCTGCTCGCACGCCTCCTATTAAAATACTTGGACATTTACTTGGACAGCTTGGGTATATTCGAATAATGCCAAGAACAAATGAGAGTCTTCAGTTCGAATTTCGCAGATATTGTTTTCCTGTCGATAAACTAATAAGACTGCGAGGAGAACAGAATAAAAGATTACCGGTTACAACCGGAGAAAATATTGTATTATCACGATCCAATGGTGATGTTTTTGCCATACTTGAGTATAGTGGAATTCTTCGTGGCATATATAGGGCAGATGGACATCATCGGAGAGTAAAAATAAATATGATAAGCGGCGAAGTTGATGATTTGAGCCCAAATGAACTAAAAGATTGTCCAATCGGCAAGAATTACCCAATATTTTCACGAAACTTTATTAAAACTTATGCAAAAGACGACTCCTTACAGTCCTTATGGATAACTCATAGCGAACCTCAGGAGTCTCTTTTTCGTTCCAGGACAAGGGCTCTTTCGGGCAGGCCTCCTTCTGATCATGTGCTTGGTTGTTCAATAGAACATCTTCGTTATCTTCGGCTTATTCCTTACACAAATCAGAACCAGCGATTTGAATTTCGAAGATACGTTTTTCCTAGCGATGAAAAAATTCGAATGCGAATAGATCACTTGATCTATTCGTTTGAGCCAAACCAAGAATATTTGGTATTATCAACATCCGATGGTGAAGTTTTTGCAATAATGGATTCTAGTGACACACTTCGTGGAATTTATAGAGTAGATAAACATCATTCGCGAATAAAAATAAATATGGTAAGCGGCAAGGTTATTAATATGACCCCAGATGAAATTAGGGATTGTCCAGTAGGTAAGAATCACCCAATCTTGCCAAACAATTTTTTTAAAGCTTTTGAAATTAACGGTTTACTGCAGTCCACATTGAATCTTCATAGCAAAGGTAATCCAAGTTCTTCTTCTTCGGCTATACAGCATTCACCAGACCGGACTTCTACTCAGGATCTTTCGCTGCATGACAGGCCGAGGTCTCCTCTGGGCAGGCCTCCAACTCATGAAGTACTTGGATATTCGCTTGAAAGACTTGGTTACATTCGGCTTATTCCTTTGGCAAATGAGAACCAGCGATTCGAATTTCGAAGATATGTTATTTCTGCCAATAAACCAATTCGATTGCTATTAGGACATTGTGTGTATGTGCCCGTGCCAGCTCGAGAATATATTGTGTTGTCAACATTCAATGGTGACGTTTTTGCAATACTTGAGTATACGGGAATTCTTCGTGGAATATATGGAACAAATAAGGTTCGGTCGAGAATAAAAATAAACATGATAAGCGGTACAGTTCGTTATATGACCGAAATTGAAATGATGGAATGTCATGTAGGCAATAGATACCCAATCTTTCCACGTTGGTTTCGTACAGATCTTTCAAATGAAGATTCACTACAACATGTGTATTAGTAATTCAATCGAAAAAATATTGATTAAATAAAGACATATGAATATGCAAAAGTAGTATGTTTATTAAGGCTTTCCTCCTTAAATTAGTTTTTAATCCCCATAAGGAAAATCAAAAAAGAATTGCTGATTCAACTTTTAACCCAAAAACGTACTTTATATATATTTTTTTGATACAAATATTTCGATTGCTTATATTTTTCTGCGATGACAGTAAAATTCAAAAACACATGCAAATCATAAACAAATTTGAATTTGTTCATTTTCGCTGAAAATTTGCGAAATAACATTTCTACTCTTATTATTTTTTGGATTCAATTGAATAATTCGTTTTCAAAGTGATAGTTTAACGATAAAATTGCTTTTTTTCATCAAAAATCTGTAGTAGATTATAAAAAGGTGTTAATAGGTATGATCTGTCAATTTTATAAACAAATTACTGACTGTCGAGATACTCTAAAATCTAGTATGAAAATTAAGCTTAAAATTGAACTAAAATATCCAAGATATATAGAAAAATATCTCGCTGTTTTTATTTTTTCAAATCAAAATTATAGAGCGTTTATTATAAAAGACATAATTTACAAAATAATAGTATTTTCATTCTCTCGTAGCACGTGTTATGAGTTGAAGGGGATTGGAATGAATTTAATCAGTTTGAAATGGATTAGAGTGAAGTGGAGTAAATTGCAATGAAATGCATTGGAATGGATTGGATCGCAGTCGACTTGATTGTACTTAAATTTACTGGATTGGATTGGTGTGTATTAGATTGGAATTAATTGGCCTTAATTGGAAAAAAACGAAAAAATCTGCTTGTGATTGATAAGAATGAATCGGTTTGTATTGGAATGATTTAAAGTAGATTCATTTAATGTGGTTATGAATAGATTGGAATAGAATGGATTGAAGTAGATTAAAGTGAAGTGCTTTGCAATGGATTGGATTGGAATAAGTTAGATTAGATTTAAATTAATTTGATTGGATTGAAATTATATAAGTTGCATTGGATTAAAATGGTTTGCATCAAATTAGCACAAATTGGATTGGATTGGAACGAATTGGAATAAATTGAAATAAATTGAATTCGATTGTATTCACGTGGATTGGATTTGATTGAAATGGATTTCAGTGGATCGCGCCGGATTAAAATGTATTTGATTAGATTGGATTAGAATGAATTGGTTTGGATTGAAATGGATTGGATACATAATACTACATAATATAAAAAAAAATTCATTAGACTGCTTTCTAAAAAAAAAGATTTTTTTATATAATAATAATATTATTATTAATTATTATTATTATTTATATTAATAATAATATTATTAATTTTCTGACTGTAAAATTATAATTTTTGTTTTGTATTTTCTTCCTCATTGAGATAAAGGAGCCCCCGTTGAGAAGGCTCGGCAGAGCGCTCTCGCTCAGTCAGGGACGTGAGGGGATTTCGAGTGGAGAGGGTAAGACGAACAGGTAGGCGGCGATCAAATGAACACTGCCCGATAAAATACACGAATAGTATTATTGTTGTCTTTGTTTTTTATTACACATCAATTTTTCATTGCAGTATTATATAATTTAAATAACTTTCATTTTTATCTATTTCTGTTGTTGCATATATAGATTAAAAGGAAGAGTTCAATTAAATATATCATAGCCGCGATCAATACACTTGCATCCGACAACTGTGTAAACGAGTAAATACTCATGGATATCTAACTGCGCAGCAGAAACAGTACGAAAGTAAAGTTAATTGGATTTGATTGCATTGTATTTAATTGGAAGGAATTAAATTATATTAAAGTGTAGTGAATTTGAATGGTTTAAATTGAAATTAATTGGAATGGATTTAAATGAGTTGAATTCGATGAAACTTAAATAGCTTGCAGTGAGGTGAACTTGACTTAAATAATGAACGTTAGTTTGGTATGAAATAAGTTGCACTTGATTAGAATGGATTGCATTGAAGTGTATTGAAAATAGTTAGATCGGATTGAGATTTTTGTATATCATCTTCAATGCTATGCACCGATTCTATATTCTGAACTCTGGTTTAATTTTAGTAGGCGCACAACATTTTTCTTGCGTTTAGTGTTTCAAGCCTCGATCCTCTACGAAAGGGCCGCTTTCATAAAGGCTCTAGTAGGATAATCCTAACTGGCGTCTGAAAATATTAATAATATAACGAGCTTTGTTGGTTGTTCGCGAGTCCAAAGAATGAGTCCCGGGTATAACGTACGTATAAACACTGAAGCTATATTATCATTAATACTGAAAACAGACACAAAACGAAATGCGCTGCCTGTCTTCCAGGTAATGATGATTCTTGAATATTCTAAAGTTAGATGGTGCGCGGGGAAGGCTTCTTCTAATTTGAAGGAAGGACGAGAGAAGCTTGTCTTCCCTTTAATTAATTTATGGGTTGGTAGCCCTCTTCTAGACTAAGAGTCATTGTCCCTGTGAAAAAAGGATCCAACCCGACGGGTCAAATGACAAAATTTTTGACAATGCCTTTCTGTCAATGTTTTTTGAATAAAGTCAGGGTGTTTTCTTAAATTTTCAAAATTTAGAAGGGTCTTTCTTATAAAACTAACGCAATTTTTCGGCGATTTAGGGAATATGCATGTGTATTTTTTGATCTTCAAGTGTAATACATTAACAGAATTTTGCTGAATGTAGAATTTTCTCCACACATTTTAAAAAGAGCGCCTCTTTAGCCCACTTTAGTACCTTCTGGAGTCACACTAGTACTAGCCCTTCGGCAAACGCTCGTGTCATATTTTTTTGTCTATTCCGCCGCTAATATCTCGAAAATATAAATCTACAGAAGCGTGGTTATTTCCATTCGATTTAGCAAAAAGTTTTTTTCCAAAAACCATAAAATGAACACGAAATATTTACTTATTCATATTTAAAAAAAATACGAGTACTTATCAGTTCTTCCTATCTTTGCAAACCCCGATTTGATTGGAGTTGAATTGGATAAGTAAAATCAAAATAGATTGGATTGTATTGAATTAAAGTAGAGTCAGAGATGAGGGGGGAGATTGCCCAACGCCAGCAAAAAGAGAATCCGTAAAAATTCGGCTGATAAACGCGCCATCTTGGCGGACTGACCTGGAGTTACTTCGTATATCAA
>JAAAKG020138153.1:0-12710 GCA_010014905.2 Druon quercuslanigerum
GGGATGCTGCCTTTAAGCAGGATCACACAGGAGATACAATTTTTGCCTACTTTCAGGCAACCCCTTGTAACTCGAGGTTTACAATATATATATATATATATATATATATATATATATATATATATATATCAGCTGTACTATGTGACTGTGGCTTAGCCACCGCGGAACGGTCGCTCAAATTAATACTATACATCGAGAACAAGCGGAAATGTAATAAAACTCTTATCAAGTTATAAAAAAACATGTAAAACACATGATGGATAACTTTTTATTGCTTAAGACTAACTTAACTCATGAATTAACTACGCCTTTAAAAGCCAAATTTTTTATTGCATTGGATGTTCCTCGCATGTTTTCTCTTGATATTAATTTTGAACTTTATGGCACCCATGAGGAAATGAACGATTAAGGAATCCTTTTTTTTATTGAGAGTTATAAACAAAGGAGTCTTACTAATTCATTAGGTTACAAAATATAATATGCATGTAAAAAAAGAAAAAAATACATTAAGGGGGGCGTTACATACATTTAGATGCACCGTATCGATATCGGGTGTAAGTTCGCATGTAGACAACCTTCTTTCCTTCTTTAAAAGTGGCTGCGGTGAGCTAGCGATGAGGTGGATGGTCGGATGATCGCCGATTTAAGTCGCCCGAGACTATTGGGACTTCGTTGTTTGGGAGATGACAGAGTTAACCCCGTAGGGTTAGTATGTTAAGTGGCCTAGGATTTGTCTACCCTGCTATAAATCTGGGCCAAGACTTGCTGCTTCCTGGTGAGCATTCAGTCGTGCTGAACCCTCTCACCAAAGACAGAGTCTGGCGCTAAGTTAAAAAAAAAATTAATTAGTTGAATTTTGATTAATTAAACCCCGAGATGAATCTTTTTGGCGAAGAGAGAGTCCGGTGCTTAGTTATGAAAAAAGTTAATTTGTTGAATTTTGATTATTTAAAACCCGAGCTGAATCCTCTCGGCAAAGAGAGAGTCGCTAAGTTAAGAAGTTATGTAGTTAATCGAGGGGTTCGATTTAATTGAATATAATTTCCCTCTATTTATGATTCATAGGGGTAGTGCAGTAAACTACGGTTTATTATTATTTTTTCCTTTCTAGTAGATACTTACATTACTTTCTGCAAGGGTCAAGTTCCTTTTGGCCGGTTGGAGAAGATCTTCGTCCATGGTGGATTGAGGATTCCGGAGACCCTCAGAAGGAAGAAATACCAGAGGGATGGAGAAAAAAAAATGGTAGAAAATTAAGTCCTTAGATTTTCATATTTTTCCAATAAGTTAATCCTTGGTTTATTGGGTTTGACACTTTTCAATTTTTCAGTTGCCCGGTTAAGTCGTTGGGTTTCGATTGTACGTTTCAACAGGAATACTCGCGTCGACAGATTATTTGCGTACTTACCGTGGACTTGGCTGAAATACATAAAATCAAAAGTGCGTTTTTGAATTTTAAATGTGTGAAAAATCTGATGACGATTGGTCCAAAACTGCGGCTTGATTCCCCCCATCTTCGTATGTCTCATCCCTTCTCTTACGACCTGCCTGAGAACCTAAAGAATATGTAGACAAAATTTAGTGCGGATTGTTAAAAACTGTAAATTTTTATGAATATCGTATGTTTTAGGCCACTTGATTTTATATATTTTAAAAAATGTGTGCCACCCCCCTCCATCATTCCCCAATACTCTGACGATCTGTCCGGGAGCTCCAAAAATATGTATACAAAATTTGATGCCGATTGGTGAAAAACTGCGTCTGTCCTCTTGCCTGTTTTGTTTTGAACCACGTGAAAATGGTTTTGTTAAGAGACGATAATATATTTTCTGCATAAAGTTTCTTTTTGTGACAAATGAAAATCATTCGTGTGAAAAAGCATCTATTTGAGGTCAGAGAGAATTTTTCTGAGTGCGATACTCTTACGACCTGTCTGAAAGCCCATAGAATATGTGTGCAAAATTTGGTGTCAATTATCAAAAACTGTTCGTTTTCATACTCATCATACGTTTAAGGCCAGTTGATTTTATATATTTCAAAACATTTGCCCCCCCCCACACTCCGTCTTCCTCACAATACATATTCTTACTATGCACACTTCCCCTACTTATTTAAAAGTGATTTCAAACCGCAGTAGTCGGATAAAAAATCATTAATATTTCGAGTTTGTGGGATTACCCTTTTGTATTGGTAATTTTCGCCGACAAAATGTTAAACATTTGGACAAATCTGTCCAAGAGTTCATAAAATAAAAAATTCACTGAATAAGGATTTTTCTAGTGAAATGGATGTAAAAATTAAACCTTTGACAAGTGTTTGTCGAAAAACTGTCAATTATTCCTAGTTTTTTCTTTCAAATTTTTGCTCTGCATGTTCGAAAATCTTTGTTGAATTTTGAATGATGAATCTTTATTCCTGCTTTGAGACAAAGAAATTATTTTTTGGTACTATTTGTGTAATTAAAAAAAAAATTTGTTTAGTGTAAAAAACTGATATTATTTATATATTTTCGCAAAGCGATTACTAATATAACACAATTAAAATAAATAATCTGTTTCTTAAATCTTAGAGTTTTATTTTATTTACGATTTTCTTAAATTTAGCATATCATTTATTGAATTCAGGATAGAAAAAAAAACCTTACTATTTCAAATCTTATAGTGTAATATGACTCAGTATGTTGACAAGTTTTACCGTATTTGCTTTTTATTTTGTCACTGAGGCGGAAAATGTAAGACAATTGAGTTCGTTTATAAAACTTTCTATGAATGGAATTTCAGTAATTAGGTTTCAAGGGAAACACAAAAATCTTTTGTTTGATTCAAATAAATTATTTTCTTGATCAAAAAATTTTAGCAGAAACCAAGAATTGTCTGGAAGGAGTCGAAATCATAACGCTTTTCCGTATAAATTTCAGATTAAACAATTTATCTTCTAAAACTTAGCCTGCACTTTATTTTGATCAACAATTAAAATAAAAAATTGTATCAGACTAATATTAGCAGTAAACTGATTACAGAAATAAAAATTATAAAAATAGAACAGTTTTATAAACAAACTTGATCGTGCTATATTTACAGCCTCATTGAAACAATAAGAAGGCCATATTTTGAAACTTATGGACAGGCAAAGTCACATGATCCTACACCGTATTTAGGATCATTTGACTTAGCCTGTCGACAAGTTTCAAAATATGGCCTTCTTATTGTTGCCATGAGGCTGAAAATGTAGCACGATCGAGTTCGTTTATAAAATTGTTCTATTTATCATATTTTTCATTTCTGTAACCAATTTTTAATTAATATATATAGCCCTGAGTAAATACATACATTTGTAGAAAGTAATTCTGTATTAATCTTTAGTACCTCACTATTCTCTAGCTGCAATAGTGGAATTTTACTAGTAACTAACAAAATTTCCATAAGTAAGGTTTAAAAAGGTATATTACAGAAAATTCGCAGGACAAGTCTTTCCAGGAAATCAGTTTCCACCTGGAAAACCTATTCAGTGTTTCGTCGAAGCATCTCATGTTTTATCGGTCAAGGCCGTAGCCACAAAAATGGGGGGGGGGGGAGCTGCCAGGAAAAAATTTCGTTGGGGTAGGATTAGCAGTGGTATGCAGGAAAGTATATTTATATTATGTAAATGTTTCGAGAATTTGGAGGGTGGGTACGGCCTTGTTATTGGTGGTGGAAAGTGATTTCCTGGAAAGACGTGTCCCTGCACGATCTGTCCGGTAGTAGCTTAAAGCATAAACATATTTTTCAATGTGAATTGCTTATGGAGTCACTTATTCTTGAATTTTCTGAAGGAGAAAACAAAATGAAATTAGATTATAAGGCTTTAATGTATTAGGGGTGATTTTCTCTAAATGCAGAAGTGGTTTGAAGGGATGTAATCGTCCGTGAATTTCTGCCGTTATGAATATATTATTTATTATGTATTCTATTTATTACGATATAATTCAGCTTCAAATTAAATCAGGATAAAATAAAAAAAAAAGAGATAATAATCTTTTTATTCATAAGGGGGTGCTTATTTCGCAATTCAGGGGTAGTTTATAAGGGTTGAAATGATATTTAAGAAATTTAACAATTCTACTACGTGCTCTGAGATACCTATTTCTCGATTTTTAAATAAATAAAATAGTTCAAAATTAGATAATAATTTATAAAGCAATTGAGGTGGTTTTTACATTGTATTTGCATAGATGGATAGAAAACCCCCCAAAAAATGTTCTTTTATACATGAAGTGCTTATGAATTGATATTTGCACTGTACAAACTATACTAAACCACTACAAAAAAAGGTTTAATGTTTAAAATAATTTACTTAAATCAATTATTTATTTAAGTTAAAGAAACGATTCCTTAAATTTAAATTAAAAAACCCCATCTTTCATTGAATAGTTGTAAAAATATATTGATAATTTACATTTCTTTTACTACGAAGCAAATTTATCTTGAATGTAAAGAGTTTTTATTAGAAAAGTGGGGATTGAGAAATTAGGCGGCTAAACACTAATTTCTGGTTTTACAAGGTTACACGATGCTTTAATTACACATATACGTTTCAAACATAACTGAAAATGTGCCAGATTATCATGAAACAGAAGTATCCAGAAGAATATGTTTCCCTTTTCTATTAACCTGACAAATATCTGAATCAATACAGAAGGAATGAAAGGCAGGCAGCGTTCAGTATATATATAGCTGAAAGATTTTGCATAGAACATTCATTCGTTGGTAATATTCACCAATTATTCGAGCAATAATTTCTGTTGAGAGCAATGAACATCTGTTTTTCAACTATGTTAATTGCATTGGCGGTTGTTCCCAACTTTGTTGGTGAGTATATTATATTTTTTATTTTCAGTTTCACATTATTGTACATCATATTTCCATACTCATTAACTATCCTTATCAAACAATAATTTAATTATTTATTTATTTTTAGAAAGCTCTATTTTGTCGCTCTTGCCTTGCGAGTCGCGGCAAGACCGTCGTATTTTTTTTTGAAATAGAAGTATCTTATTATTATTATTTTATTATTATTGTCTATTATATATTATATATTATAATTAATGTGTAGAATTCCTAAAAATAAAACCAAGAATCCACAGACCAAATTTGGGTAACCACCATAAAATGCTCCTATTGAAATTTGAAAAAAAAATACAAAATAAAAATACTTTTTACTCCTAAGAAAAAGAAGAAAATAATTCCTGGTTTATGGTTTATGGTTAGTCATTTTTCATTTTTGTGTGTTTCTCTGACAAAGTTGCAGATGTTTGTCAATCCTTTTAACAGTTTTCATTTAAAGTAAAAAATAATTTTTGTAAGATGCGTGACTGGTAATATAATTTCCATTCCTAGAATCATTAAAAAACATTGTTTTCCTATAAAACGGATTTTTTGAATGCCAAGTATAAAAAAGTCTAAAAAATTAGATATACTTCATATAGATGAAATATATTTTAAAAATTTAAGTAGGTTTCAAAAGATTTAAAAGATTTGAAGGTATTTATAAGAAACCAGAAAGTTTTGAGAGTTTAAAAAAATTTCAAGAAAATTTATAAGAATACCACAGATGTCACATTATTTAAAATATTTCGAATGTTTTAAGAAATTTCAGACTATGCAAAGGATTAAAAGGATTTTAAACTAAATTAAAAGATTCCATCAAATCATCAGGAATTTTTATAGATTTCAAGGAATTCCAGAAAATTGGAGAGTTTTGCAGAGATTTCAGAGAATTTCAAGAGGCTTTTCGGTGTTAATTTGTTGTGCATTAAGTGGAATTCATTTAGATTTACTCTTAGTAGGGTAGGTTGAAAAAAATAAATTTAAAAATCGAAAAAATACTATGTCTGTAAGTGGTACATTGGGGACCCCAAGGAAGTGTACTGAGTGTGGAACCTATTCATTTAATTCTAGATAACGCGCACGAAAAAAAAAGCTTTAATAAAATTATTATCTGCAGAAGATAATTATTAGCTTCTATTTTTTTGCAAGCATAAAAAAACTACAAAACTTCTTTATTGGCACTTCAGGGTTTTTTTGGAAACCAAATGAACTCTAAAAAAGTTCAAGATATATAGGGATAAAAACTGGAAGCACTACACATTTTATCAAATTTTACTTCAAGTGCCAAATGTTATTTTCTCGTTTTCATGGGGACAATAAGAAAACATAATAACGGGGGTATTATAAAATATAATTATCTCTTGCAGAATATTGTTTGTATTTTTTTGCGATTTCTAAACATTTTTGAACCATGCAACTAGTTATCAGTTTTAATTTATATTTTGAATTTCAAAACTTATAAATTGATATTTATGTTTACAGAATCAAGTCCAATGCAAACGTACCAAACGACATCTAATGGACAAAGCTCAGCACAAGGACAGGTGATGGGTGGCACCGAGGGCCTTGTCGCAACAACAGGTAAAACATCATTAACAGTTCTCTTTAATTAAAATATGGTGTCTATTATGAAATTCATACCGCAAAAGGGAATAAGCTAAAAAAATATAACGGTTGGTGCATTGAAAAAAAACTAATTCGTTCTCAACTTATCCACTGTATAATAAATATTTTGTAAAGGATGTATAAAAAGTTAAATGATTTAAAAGATTTGAATAGATTTTGCAAGATTTCAAGGTGTTTATAAGTTACCAAAAAGTTTTAAGAGTTTAAAAAAATGGCAAGGAAATTCAAAAGAATATCAAAAATATCACAATATTTAAAATATTTCGAAGGGTTTTGAGACATTTTACATTGTGCAAAATATTGTAAGGAAATTAAACTAAATTAAAAGATTTCATAAAATTATCAGGAAATTTTATAAAATTCAAGGAATTCCAGAAAATTAGAGAGCTTTTTTTAGAGATTTTAAAAAATTTGAAGAGGTTTAATAGATTTGATGAAATCCTAGCATCGTAAAACTTAAATCAAATTTTTTTCTTTAATTTTAATGCTTTCTTTTAAAAACTATAATTTTTAGTGAAAAATATCTGCCAAATTATTTACAATCTGCAAACAATTATCCAAATACATGATTTAGTACTCTTAATAATATACAATATTAAAAATAAAACACATCGATGACACAATCTACGTTTTTCAAACTTTAAGATCTCCATGACGGGATTTTTTTTGCACTCTGTGGAATTCATGTGGATTCACTTTTAGTAGAAAAAAGGCTTATTAAAATTATTATCTTTCGCATATAATTATTGCTTTTATTGGTAATTTTGGGTTTTTTGTTGTTAAAATGAACTCTACATAATGTTCAGATATGTGGAGATCAAAAATGGAGAAACTACACATTTAATCAAATTTTTCCTCAGTTTTGATCTCCTATATATCTTGAATTTTTTGTGGGTTTATTGTGATCCAAAGAAAGCCTTCAAGTGCCAAATTTGATTTTCTTGTTTTTATAGGAGCAAAAAAACTTAATTACGAGGTATTTTAAAATATAATTATCTCGTGCAGAATATTGTTTGTATGTTTTTTGCGATTGCTAAACTTTTTTTAACCAATCTACTAGTTACTACACTACCGTCGGAAATAATGAGATCGATTGACGCAAGCAATATTAAAAACCACTGCTGGATTTGAACCACGATAACTCAGCGAAAAAAAGATAGGGCATTAAAAAAAACAGTTGGAAAGCCTATGAAATTCCACGTCTAGTATAGTCAAACAAATTTTTTTTTGATCTGCTGAAGAGAATACAACACGTGATAAGTTTTTTTTAAAATTCTAGATTTTCTAAAGTTTTGTACCTCGACTACAACTTTTAGCGTGACGTACGAGAATTGTTTTAAAAATCTGAAAATTATAAGACATAGAGCCTGAAATTTTATCTTTAATCTAGGCCAAAAAATTTTTAAAAATCTTTATCGATTCCCGAGACACGATTAAAAATGTTCAATTGTATCTGAGTTGAGTTTTAGTCGACGATCACTGTTCTCGGCCGGTCTGCTGCTCGCCTCCTTCGTTGAGGCAGAACCGAATAGGCCACGCACGGAGGTGGTGCTTGATTGGGACTCTGTTGTACTTTTGATTCTGTTCACCAGTAATTTTTATTTCAAATTATTGTAAATTTTTAAAATTATTTATGGGTTTTTTAATTATTTACAATTATTTCAATTCAGAATTATCCCCATATTTAAGAATAAAAAAATGGTAAATTTCTTTTATTTCTTAAACTTTTTATCAACTAGAATATTAGTAAAAATGTGGATATATTTTTACAGGAGTAAACTATTTTCCAAAAGAATTAAGCAGTTAAATTCTAAATAAATCATTTATATGAAAAACACTTAAAAATGTTAAAAATGAATAATAATGGAATTTTCAAAATAAATTAAATATAAAACAGTGCGTAGGTGCAATGAAAATTATATTTTTAATTTCTAATTAGTAGTTTATTATTTTCCTTTGCACAAACATTTTTCTTACACAAACATTCGATGATCAAAATTACAATCAAGCACCACCTCTGTGCGTGGCCTATTCGGCCCTACCTCAACGAAGGAGGCGAGCAGCAGACCGGCCGAAAACCATGAACGTCGACTAAAACTCAACTCAGATACGATTGAACATTTTTAATCGTATCTCGGGAACCGATAAAGATTTTTTAAGTTTCTCTGGCCTAGATTAAAGATAAAATTTCAGGCTCTATGTCGTGTAATTTTCAGATTTTCGCAAAAATTTTCCTAGGTCAAACTGAAAGTTGAAGTCGAGGTACCAAATTTTAGAAAATCTAGAATTTTTTTAAAAAACTTATCACGTGTTGTATTCTCTTCAGCAGATCGAAAAACAATCTGTTTGACTATACTAGACGTGGAATTTCATAGACTTTCTAACTGTTGTTTTTTAAATGCCCTATCATTTTTTTGTCGCTGAGTTATCGTGGTTCAAAGCCAGTAGTGATTTTTAATAGTGCTTGTGTTAATCGATCTCATATTGTCCGACGGTAGTGTAGTTCTAATTTGTATTTTAGGTATTAAGACTTATAAATTTCTTTATATTTTTGCAGAATCAAATCCAATGCTAAAGTCCCAAACGTCATCAAAAGGAAAAAACTCAGCACAAGGACAGGTGGTGGGTGGTACCGAGGGCCTTGTCGCAACAGCAGGTAAACATCGTCACCAGTTCTCCCTACTTAAAAGATTTTGTCTATTATAAAATTCATACCGCAAGAGGGAATAAGCTAAAAAAGTATAACGGTTGGTACATTGGAAAAAAGTCTATGTGCTCGAGACTTATCCACTGTATAATAAAGATTTTGTAAAGGATCTATAAGAAGCTAAGTGATTTAAAAAAATTTAGTGGGTTTTTAAAGATTTAAAGGATTTAAAGGTATTTATAAGAAACCAAAAAGTTTTAAGTATTTGAAAAAATTTCAAGAAAATTTCAAAGAATATCAAAGATATCACATTATTTACAATATTTCTAAGGGTTTTGAGAAATTTTACACTGTGCAAAGGATCGACAGGATTTTAAACTAAATTAAAAGATTCCATCTAATTATCAAACACTTTTATAGAATTCAAGGAGATCCAAACAATTGGATAGTTTTCCAGAGATCTCAGAGAATTTCAGGAGGTTTAATAGATTTGATAAAATCCTATTGTAGAACTACAATTAAATTTTGTTTTTTAATTTTAATGCTTTCTTTTAAAAACTTCAATCTCCAGTAAAAATTTCTTCCAAAATATTTAAAATCTGCAAATGACCACCCGACCGCATTATTTAGTACCCTAACAATAAACAATATTAAAAATAAAACAAGTCGATGACGCACATTTTGCTTTTCAAATTTTAAGACGTACATAACGGTGTGAATTTTATGTGCATTCAGTGGAATTCATTTGAGTTTCCTCGATATTATATTTACCTCGCGCTTCGCGCTCCTTCTTTGTATATTCCCTACAATCGTTCACAGACTTTTTAAAACTAAAGTTTAAAGCATAGACTACAGTAATTTGGTGATTGTGAAATCACACATTTTCATCACGTATCTCGTGCTTCGAACTCTAGTTTGTCAATCAGATTGCATATCAATTCCATAAATGATTTCCATAAATTTTTAACATTACAACAATTCATAACACGCATTGGCATCAAAACAGACGCAGTTTAATGGTCTCGGTTGAAAAAGCGCATTTTTAAAAAAAATGTTGTTATTAAACATATTGCAACTTCTAAAGTATTTAAAAAAACTCAGTGATCCAGATCTTGTCAATTTAAATCTAGGGTCAAAAATCTAATAACAACACCAGTCTAACGAAAGTGGGACGATGGTCGTGGGGGCTAAAGCTAAAGTTTAATTGTGATCCAAAGAAAGCTTTCAAGTGCCAAATTTCATTTTCTTGTTTTCATAGGGGCAAAAAAAACTTCATTATAGGGTATTTCAAAATATAATTATCTCGTGCAGAATATTGTTTGTATTTTTTTTGTTACGATTTCTAAACTTTTTTTGACCAATCTACTAGTAACTAGCTCTAATTTATATTTTGAATATTGAAACTTATAAATTTCTATTTATTTTTACAGAATCAAATCCAAAGCTAAAGTACCAAACGACTTTAAGAGGAAAAAACTCAGCACAAGGACCGGTGGTGGGTGGCACCGGGGGCATTGTCACAGCAGCAGGTAAAACATCGTCAGCAGTTCTTTTTTACTTAAAGATGGTGTCTGTCATGAAATTCATATTGAAAGAGGCAATAAGCTTAAAAAAAATATAACGTTTAGTAAATTTGAAAAAAGTCGATTCGTTCTCAACTTATCCACTTCATAATAAAGATTTTGTAAAGGATCTGTAAGAAGTTAAATGATTCCAACAATTTCAATGGGTTGCAAAAGATTTAAAGGTATTTATAATGTACCAAAAAGTTTTAAGATTTAAAAAAAATGTCTAAGAAATATAGAAGAATATCTAAGATATTTTAAAATATTTTAAAATAAATTTATATAATAATTTAAAAATAATTTAAAATAAATTAAAAGATTCTATCAAATTATCAGGAACTTTTATAGATTTCAAGGAATTCAAGACACTTGGAGAGTTCTCCTGAGATTTTACAGAATTTGACGAGGTTTAATAGATTTGATAAAATCCTACCGTCGTAAAACTAGCTTCAAAATTTTTTTCTTTAATTTTAACGCTTTCTTTTGAAAACAATTATTTTCAGTAAAAAATATATGCCAAAATATTTAAAATCTGCTAATAACCATCCTAACATATAATGTAGTACCCTTAACTATATAAAATAATTAAAATAAAACAAATCGATGACACAATCTACATTTTGCATCGCAAAAAATACTATGCCTAAAAGTAGTGCATTGGGACCCCTAGGAAATGTACTGAAATGTTAATTAAAATTATTAACTGTCGCAGATAATTATTATTAGCTTTTCTTTTTTTACAACCATGAAAAAATGCACAACTTTTTTCGGGTACTTCAGGGGTTTTTCGTGTTTAAATAACCTCTAAAAATTGTCCAGATATATGAGGATCAAAACTGGACACCCTACACATTTTATCAAATTTTTCCCTAGTTTTCATCCCCTACATATCTTGAATTTTTTGTGGTTTAATTGTAATCCAAAGAAACCCTTCAAGTGCCAAATTTGATTTTCTTGTTTTCATAGCAGCACAAAAAACTTAATTACGGGGTATTTTAAATTATAATTATCTCGTGCAGCATATTGTTTGTATGTTTTCTGCGATTTCGAAACATTTTTTTACCAATCTACTAGTTACTAGCTCTAATTTATATTTTAAGTATTGAACTTTATAAATATTTTTTTTTACAGAATCTAATCCAATGTTAAAGTACCAAACGAAATCAAAAGGAAAAAACTCAGCACAAGGACCTATGGTGGGTGGCACCGAGGGCCTTGTCGCACCAGCAGGTAACACATCGTCAGCAGTTCTTTTTTCTTAAAAACGGTGTCTGTCATGAAATTCATATCGAAAGAGCAAATAAGCTTTAAAAAATGTAACAGTTGGCACTTTTGAAAAAAAAATTGATTCGTTCTAAATTTATTCACTGTATAATAAAAATTTTGTATAGGATATATAAGAAGTTAAATGATTTAAAAAATTTCAATATGATTCAAAAGATTTGAATGCATTTATAAGGTATCACAAAGTTTTAAGAGTTTAAAAAAATGTCATGGAAATTTAGAAGAATATCGAAGATATCACACTATTTAAAATATTCGCAGGGTTTTGAGACATTTTACACTATGAAAAGGATTGTAAGGATTTTAAAATAAATTAAAAGATTCCATAAAATTATCAGGAACTTTTATAGATTTCAAGGAATTCAAGAAAACTGGAGAGTTCTGCTGAGATTTTACAGAATTTGAAGAGGTTTAAAAGATTTAATAAAATCCTACCTTCGTAAAACTAAATTCACATTTTTTTTTCTTTAATTTTAACGCTTTCTTTTGAAAATATTAATTTTCAGTGAAAAATATCTGCCAAAATATTTAAAATCTGCAAATAATCATCCAAACACATTATTTGGTATATTAAAAATAAAACAAATCGATGACACAATGTATGTTTTGCAAATTATAAGATGTCCATGACGGGATTTTTTTGCACTAAGGTTATTGGTAGAGCAGCCCCCCTTATAAGAAGTAAAAATATATCTAATAAGGCTAAAATGGCAATACATAATT
>JAAAKG020138154.1:0-12709 GCA_010014905.2 Druon quercuslanigerum
TTAATGACAGCCGAGCTTCGGCAATATTTTTGCCGACTCTGCGCCAGTACTGGGCCGTATGTGATTTCGCACTAGGGAACTGATGTTTTTATTATAAGCCTTTTCTTTCCAAAAAGTCATTCAGTCCGTGTACCAGGTACAGGAAACTGTGAATACAGGATCTGTATTGTTGCTAATATCACCAATTTGAATATGATTGTTAGTTGGTATGTTATACGGTTTCTAGAGGACGTTTTCGCTCAGATTTGTACTTTTGTAGACATACGTTCACAGAAAAACGCCCATCTTCAAAAGCTTAAAAATGATCTATCTACCTATATTAATCCTTTTTTTTATTTACAAAAACCTGTTATTGGTGCACCAAGATAGTATATACTTAGAAAGAAAATAAGCAGGCGCACGAATATTCTCTAAATTCTACAAATTCTAATATTTATTTCCCCAAAATTAATTTAATGGAATAAGAAATTGCTTGATTTAAATATTTGTTTAATTTAATTGTTCTTTTTCTAAATTACTCCTTATCCTAATATTGATTACAAATTACCATCAGACATCATTTTTATTTTCATGAATTTTTATCGAGTATAATCATTATTTTTTCGAATTATCATTTGCCGAAAATACGATAATAACATGTCAATTCGAAAAAATGAAAATTATGAAAAATAACAATTTAGCGAAATAAATAGTAAGTTCAATGGTAATTGAGAATTATATAAGTAAATATTTCCCTAGAGGCTCTAACACCTTGTAGTAGGTGGGGAGGCTTAAGCGTGTGGGCAAGGGGGTCAAATGGGGATCGACCTGTATGTGTATTGCCATGGATAAAAGGCAGATAAAAGGGCAGACCTAAGTAAAAGCTTCCTGACTATTTATTGTCTACATTAAATTGTATCACAGCAAAAGCGTTTCTGCGTTTCTGCAGAGTAGCGTGGCTGCAAGGCACGCAGGTATCTATGCTATGTAGAAACCGTAATAATTTCGAGATACCATAAGAGGATTATGTGGGCATCTTTTCTTTACAGGGACTCTAAGGCGGCCAAACAAGGGCCTGAATGCTCTCGAAAGAAGACAAAGACGTCCCGCTGCAAGATCCATCTTCGAGAGACCTGGTAGTGATAGCCACAGATCTTAGAGATATGGTGAAGCTAGTCATGCGATCGGTCTACATTACATATGAGAGCAGTGCTAACTCACCAGATGAAATGCATACACTGCCTGAATAATTTAAGGAAGAGGACCTTTCTCTTCTGCTGGGGTGCGATGCTGAACCCCCGATGAAAAAGGTAATAATTTATTGGAATATTTAATTACTATCGATTGAGATATTCTTAACGCGGAAAATATTATGACGTTTCATATTTTTTTCAGGAGCAAAGACATCGATATCACTCTCTGTGCCTCTAGTTTCATAGACAATGTCAAGAAGTGAAGAGTCTCAGAAACCAACATTCTCTCTGACCAAGGTGACTCAAGGTGGAAACGCCTACACGCAATTTCTTTGAAAGAAAGTATCGTGTCAGCTTATCCACAAAGGAGATATAAGTTGACGGGAAGGCACATCTGCATATTGATGAAGACAACTGGTTTACAGGTAAACCCAGGAACAAGTATAAGTCAGGAGCCGACGTCTATCGTCGAAGAAGTAAAACGTGCTACACAATCCCGATGGGGCCCTACGCCTCAATCTTACAATCTAAAATTATAGCTGTGCTGCGGCATGCCTACAAGGGACAGGGCTATTGACTATGTGCAATTCCCAAATTAAAATCTAGAAATAACTGACAGCACGCGAGGCGTTTACTGCAGAATTAACGGTGATGTCTTTTGAATGCGGCCTCTCTGGCTTGGCTATGCATATAAAAAGTAAATAATTTAAATTTTTTGTTTAAAATGGACTGAGAAAGTGATTGCGGGTAACTTTTTGTTGATTCGTATAATTTAGAGCAGCGCAAACAATTAAAAAGTAGTTTTTGAAAGAGATATTTGAATTCGTATGTACTTGCTTGACAGTCGCATCGTTTTGTTTTTGTTATGACAGTTGGCCATAACCTTATTTCTTTAATATCTCGATGTTAATTTAGAATTATGGAAATAAGTAAGGAAAAGGCTACAAAAGTTTGCTGTGTGGTTAATTGTAGAAATACAGCAGAAAATGCTCCACCTAAAGCATCACTAAAGTTTGCCTTATCACGTTAGTGCTTATTAATCCTGATCTATATGAATGAAATTCGTGTACACGATAAACATGACATGAGACTTGTGCATTCCCCCTTGTATAGCTTTGGGCCTAAATAGAATTTCAGCAATTACCGCTTGAAATAATGTTTTAATTACCATATCCATTTTTACATAAACCATTTACTACACCCGTGTTCTCTTTGAGATCCGGCATGAAAATGCGTACGAGATAAGCAGCGAGTGTCGTCTGTCAAGAAATAATAACACTGAACAGAGCCTGCAACGAAGTCTATTAGCTCACTTATTCAATTTACAAAAATTTAAATATGCCTGCAATCATGAAACTGAAATCTTTTTATTATATTTCGAATTCACTTTGTGCGTATTTTACAAAAACAACTTGTTTTCATTGCGACTTATACTTAAAAAGCAAAGTATCAAACATTTTTCTATAGGGCGAAATGCTTTTTTACATCTCCGTTAGTTCGTAGTTGGCCTCCGCAGCGCTTCCGTCTAAGCGCACAAGGTCAATATGACAACGAGAGAAAAATACGTATCTGATTAGGGATCAGGGCTGATATAGCGGCCATGAATGGAACAATGAATACGTAGCCAGTAGTATGGGAACGCTCTGAGGCACTAAAAAATCTAGCGTTAAAAAACCCGGTGACTCCGCAGTGGATCCCTGGACACAGCGCAATCAAGGACAATGAGATTTCGGACAGGTTAGAAAAACTAGCTGCAAGAGCATGCAGCACTGGTTCCGAACCAGTTGTAGGCATTTCGAGTAAGCTGGTCACCGAAGAACTCATCAGTTGTATGACCGATGAACGTCAGAAGGAGTACCTAATGCTCATTGGCTTTAGATCATCCAAAACACTTATTGGTTACAAGTTAAACTCTAAGAAAGCGAATAAAATACTGAAGCTCGAGAGAAAAAAAGTGAAAGTTCTAACAGAA
Source organism: Druon quercuslanigerum (assembly GCA_010014905.2). Lineage (NCBI taxonomy): Eukaryota > Metazoa > Arthropoda > Insecta > Hymenoptera > Cynipidae > Druon > Druon quercuslanigerum. Next base: position 3,145 of record JAAAKG020138154.1, read on the forward strand.
ATGTGTACAGAAATCGCAGAAACAATTTAGGGCTTACAGATAGTCACCACTGTCGTCTGTATGGAGAGAATGATGAGGCAGCTACTCATATCCTTCGTCACTGTGTTCCCAAGGAAACGCAACAGAATCACCCAAGCATCATAGGCTCTTCTGGTCTTAAGCTATAAAATAATAATAATCATTATTAATATAGGATACCTATGTGGCCCGCTAAATATAAGAGAATAGAAGGTCAATAATCTTTTATACATGGACGACCGCGAACTATTTGCGTCATCAAAAGAGGACCTGAATATCATTGTTGCGGCTGTAAGCAGATACTCTGAAACGATTGGCATGATCTTTGTACTGGACAAATGTATCTGCGTCCTGTACCTGTACCTGTAAAGGCTAGAAAATACATTATGAAGTGACAATGAAGATGTTTTAACTCACAGGTGGAAATGCCATTCTACATCTTGATAATAGAAAAACATATGAATATCTTGGAATACCACAAGCTGAAACCCAAAATGTGCGTGTGTCTGAATTATCTGGAAAAATAAGATTCAAGTGACCAATAATCTGGCTGCTTATGTACTGCTCAACAGGTTTGATGCAGTAAACTAGAACGTATTGTAGTGTTTCTATACTGTGCCGCAAATAGGCTCGTAGAGGAGCTTGTTTCCCCACTTGATTCCAGCGAAACTACATACGGCCTAGCTCAAGAGTTGTTTACTAGAAGCAGACCATTTGTTTCTGCTTCTTGAAGAATTTGTTTCTCAAGTCTGCAGGATTGAAAAATGAAACTGAGGGATTTCTTTATGCATATGAAGACGGCGTTATAGACACTATAGTTTACGCCAAGCACGTAATAAATGTACATGTAGGCGATGCCAACGACCGAACGTGCAAGAAAGAGCCAGAAATACTTGGATATGTTCTCAGTGGATGCTCCACGTATGCATGTTGCGAGTACATAGAGGTACATGGTGGATCCAAAAGTATTACATTACCATCTTCAGCACTTTTAGGGTTTCGATCTAATGCCCGTCTTTCCATACGCCCTTGGGAAATACGAGTCTGTTGTGGAAAATGATCAGTGTAAGATCTACTGGAATGTCTCCTTCTCTCTTAAAATTCCTTGTGCATATTATTCCTTTTTCGTGAAATAAATTTCGTCCAAAGGATAACTTAAAACTTTGATTTTTAGGGGAGTTATGGACAAGGAAAGTAAAATCAAAAAAGACATTTTGCTCCAAAACTACACAACCGATTTTGATGATCGAAATATATTTTATAGTCACCCATAAGAATAATTATAAAAAGAATTATAAAGTATTTAGAACAAAATATAGGGGCAAAAAAATGTTTAATACATTTTCAACATTTATGTTTTAGTTATGTTTTAGAGATACACCTCTAGTTTTTTTGAAAAAAATGCTCTTATTATCTACTGCAACATATATTTTATCCCAATTTTTCATAGGGGTACTTCATGGCTTAAAAAACAAAATCTGGCGCAGGGCACCGTGCGTGTTTTACGTATAGCACATTCTTAGATTACCATCTGTATCGACCATTTCCGCCAAATATGAGACAGTTTGAGCAAGTTAATATGTTCCAGTGAACAAAATTTTAATAACACTTTCAGGAATTGCCAAGAAATCTAAAATCTCATTAACAACTATTATGCGATTTAATGAAAGAGAAAAATCATTTGCTTCAGTAGCATTTTTTATTATATTTTTTCCCCTTTTTTTTAATCAAGAAAGCATCGTAGCCAGCACATTTGAGCTTTATTTTTTGTTCAAACATTTTTTAATTAAAGAATGAGGTATTTTTAAGCACAAGTACGTAGTATAATTATTACTGCTGACAGATGACAATCAAGTTTTGTTTGAAGCAAGTGAATAACGAATCCAGAAAGTTAGTATCGTGGCAGGCAGCAAGATGCTATGAGAATATTTGACAGACTGTTTGAAACAAGTGAATCGCGGAATCTAAAAGTTACTGTACCGACAATCATTAAGATGTGGCGAAAAAACCCGAGAAAACGGGTTCAGAAGGGTCTCAAACGTGAACATTTGACAAAAACCGGGGGGTTCAAATTTGACACAAATCTAAAACCTTCTCTAGATGAGAATATAAAAATGCATATTATCAATAAAATTCAAGAATTCTTTACCACAAATTCAAATTTTTAAGAAAAAAAGAATTTTTTTAATTGAAAAAAATATCAACATTAAAACCTATTTGTTAAAATTGTAGCTACTGAGATGAATCTTTAAACCAAAAGATTAATTTTCTACCGAAAAAAACGAATTTTTTAACTAAATTCAAGAATTCTCAACCAAAAAGATGAATTTTAAAACAAAAAGACGAATATTCAATAAAACGAAGAATCCTCTACCCAAAAATTAAATTTTTAACCCAAAAGATTAATTTACAAAAAGAGATTATTTTAGTAACGAGAAAGACGAATTTCTAATAAAATTCAAGAATGCTAAACCAAACAGCAGAATTTAAAAAAAAGAAAGACATTTTTTTTAATTTTTAAGAAATAAAAGCAACTCTAAAACCTGTTTTTTAAATATCAATCTATAACAAAAAGGTTCATCTTCTACAAAAAAATTTGTTTAACCAAAAAGTTGAATTTTAAATTAAAAACAACGATTTTATACAGAAAAAGGTTAATTTACTTCCAAAAATACAAATTTTTAATAAAACTTTAGAGTTCCGTCCTGAAAAGTTAGATTTTTATCCAAAAAGATGTGAAATTTTTAAAACATTTTTGAAATCTTTGGGAAATCATTGACGTCTTTGCAAAATTTTTTTAATCTATCCTAATTCTTTGCGAAATATGTAAAATCATTGATATCTTTGGGAAACTATTGAGATCATTGTGAAATCGATGGACATATTCGCGAAATATTTTGTAATATGTGTAAAAATTTTGTAGAAATAGTTGCAAAATAATAGAAATCTTTGTGTAGTCTTTCAAATCTTTTGGAAATTTTTATGAAATAATTGAGGCCTTTGTTACATCTTTTAAATGTATTCGAAATCTTTGCGAAATATTTGATATATTTGAGAAATCATCACCATCTTTGTGGAATTTCGGTAAATATTTGCGAAATATTAAAAAAAAAATCAAATATCTGGTGATATTTAGGACACCATTGATTTCTTTGTAAAATCTGTGAAATCTATCCAAATTCTTTTCGGAATGTTTGAAATATTTGTGAAATTTTTGGAAAATCATTCATGTCTTTATAACATCTTTTAAATCTATCCAAAATCTTTGCGAAATATTTGGATTATTGGGTAAAATTGGTTAAATTATCCTATCCGAAATACTCGAAATTAGTTACCTCAATTCCTCGTTACCTCGGAAGTAACCCTCAAATGTTAATGGTAATAATTCAGCCGACACATAATGTACAGAATCGCCTCTTTTATACACTTTTTTATCGAATCAAAAATAGTGTTTAATTATCTTGCCATAAAAAAAGTTTTTCCGTGGCGTAAGTTCCACCGGAAAAGCTATTGTAAACCACCCCTAGTATTCCAAAATCACGAAATCGTCAATATAACCCCCTTTATACAAAAACATGTGATTTTAGCCATTTTCACTAAAAATGAGTTACCAGGCCTAGCCCAGAAAGTATTAGGTCTAAAGACTCCATTTGTTGCATGAATATGTGTTTTTTGAGCGTCAGATGCGAGTACAAATATTGGTAAATACACATCATAGCATTGCTTTTAAGAAACATGAAAGTTTAGCGATAAATTGCAATATATAAAAATAGTGCAGAATAATTGTCTGTTGCAAAATACACAATAAATGATACTGCATGTGTGTATGTCAGTGCACAATAAGTGAAAGATCACTTCAAATTATTGATAAATAATTGAGATTCCAAATAGAATGATATATGGAATTTCTTTAAAGTCTCTTTTTCCTTGGGTTTAGGCGATATTCAAAGGCACTCTTATCATCTGCGAACTTATTGTATATTCTCTTTCTGCACGCGGCATCTCAACTGTGGAACAAAAATTATTTTGAAAACTCATGATTTTCTTAGCGAGTATGAAATCTGCAGCATCCCGTGTGGAAAAATTTTGGGAAACTGATAAGGGTCCAAATTAGACCGTCTATTTGCTAATGTGGTGCTAATTAGACAGACTAATGTGGTGCTAAGCAGAACTGTAACGTTTTTATACTGCTTAGGACTAGATTAGTCGAGCTAATTAGGTGCTAAAGTGGGTTGCTAATTGGGTGCTATTGAGCAGATATAATGAAAACAAGAATTTTTGTTTTAAAATATGAATTTTTATTTATCAAATTCAGATCTGAATACAATGTTTTTTAAGAATTAAATGGTTTTAATAGTTTCAATTTTCAGGATAACTTTTTTTCGCCTGTCTCAGCAATCGAAATCCTTCCCAATGTTTAGCGTTTGCGATAATCGTTCCTAAATCTTTAAAGAACTTTTTTTCAGTGAGCTCAATTTTCCCGTTAGAATTATATTTTGATGATAAAATATCTGTAATAAAAATGTAATTATTATTATTAAAAATGATGCCAAGTAATACTTGGAGGGAATTTTTCGGAAAAAACATTAATCGCCTTTCATAATCTTGCATAACTTAGTGTCTTTGAAAACTAAATCCTTCTTTTCAGTTTTTTTTTGCGCCGTGAACAACTTTCAATGAAGGACTTGCGTCTAAAGATTTTTCAGACTGCGATGAAATATCTTGAGAGAGATTAAATTCTGAAAATTAAACCATAAATCACAATGTCACCTGATAAAAAACATAAATCCAACCACAACTATTTCCACTTAAAAAATGATCTTATTTTGCTTTAATATAATTTTGTAAAATCTTTTATAATACAATAATCGTTTTCGCAACATATTTGCAAATTATATAATCTTAATATACTTACTTTTTCGTTTACGAAATTTGGAAGCTGAATTTTTCAGTTCTTTTTTTCAGAAGTTTTGGACTCAAAACCTTCAGAACTCGATTTGTTTGAAGTATTTGATAAACTTTTTAATGCCTCCTCTGTATATGAAAATTAAAATTACCATGAGCTTTCAGATGTCCGTAACTTTGTTAAAAAATATTAATTTATTTGTATGAATTGAAATTTAAAAGAGAACAATCTTATCATTGTGTTTTAACAGTTGTTTTCAATCGATTTACCTGATTTTTGTCCAAGATGTTCGAAAATTTCAAAATATGGTGGAGAAGTCTCATCTACTAGTATATCATTACTTTCACGATTTGCAGACGAACTCATTAATGAATTATTAGCCTGGATGCCCAACAAGTTAGGTTTGCGAAATAATATTTTATCCTGTTGGTCACCATTGGTTTTCATTTTTCGAGCACGACAAATCTTTTTTGCTTCTTCGGCAGATATTTCTTGTGGTGTTTTCTTCTCGTCAGTTGTGTACACATATTTCTTGGTCTCCAATTGTTTATTTTTTTTAGTGCTTCTCCAAAGAAAGAATTTCATTTTTTGAAGCAAAAATAACTATTTTTTGTTGCGTCTATCTGCTAAGAAAACTTACTTGCATGCCCTCTCAAATCTAGGATATTCTGGCCAAACATCCGGGATGGAAGCAAATTTTTTACCAATCTATTCAAATCTTTTAGATCTACATTTTCGTATGGCACATTTCGAATGAAAGACACCAATTCGTAGACGTGTAGTTTTTCTGTAACGTTGTGTATATGGTGTTAACATAAAAAACGGTCGTTAATTACATAGGCACTAAAATATTGCTACAATGCAATATTTCTCTGACGGATAAAAAGGAATGAAATAAAAAGCATATATTATCTGCATCAGGGAACACGTTTTTTATGATTGAAAATATGCAAAGAAATCTTACCGATTTTTTGTTTTTTGATCGTACTTATTTTTCTTTTTATCTTATTCAACTTATTATTGAACTTTAAACATTTATACGATTAACACAGTGCGAACTCAAAATGATATCCAAGGATTGCGTTTTGTAAAATGTCTTCATCTTGGTTTCGGTAAGGTTAGGTTAGATAATTAGATTCATTGGCCACATCTACTGTGCATACGCAGCGGCCATGTTAATTCGCGCGAAAATTCATAATCTTTCTTTTCGAAAGAACAAAAATATACTTATATGAATTCGTATATAAACTAGCGGAATTGTTAGTGAAGAAGAGGCATAACGTACTTTCGTTCTTTTTTATTCATTCTAACTGACATTTGATATTAAAACCATTTTTCTGTCAACTGTCTCAATCGGTAAAGTGCAAATTCTCGTAGAAGGTTCATCATTCAATTCCCACATATCCATTATAGAAGACTCAAAAGGATAATTTAACATAGATTTTTCAGGCTTCCAAATTCGCCCATCCAAATTAAGGCTTTAAACAGTTCCAGAAATTTTTTCAACTTTGAAAACTTTCCTATTTTTTAAAATAAAAATATTGTCTGGAACTTTCGTTGAAATTATTATTTCCTTGAACCTTATTTTGGAAATAATATTACCATCTAATTGCAGTATTTGAATTCTAGGTGGAAGTACAGCCTTCTTTATTTTTACCATGTACTCTTCATGCATTCTTCTGCAAAGTTGAGCTAGTGGCCGAAGAGCAGTACGCAACTTTCTTACTTTCTTGTCATTTTTCCCCAAACGGCTTTCAGGGGAAAAGGCTGTAACTTGACTCAGATTACACCCCATTTGCTCCACGTCATCGATTAGGTGAATTAAATGATGTGAATTTAGCATCTGCGATTTTTTGCCATAAACCCGCGGTTACGCTTCAAAAAATAGTCTCTAAGATAAGCCTTAGCTTGAATACGGTAATTATGACACAATCTTTCGCAACTTAAAATTGGACATGCCACATGAAGCAATAAAAAGTGTTTGTATAAACAAATGGATAAGATATTTTTTAAGACAATAGGTCCGCAATAAAGTAAAAAAAACGGTAATCGGTCGCTTTCCAGCTTAAATAATATTTTATAGACCGCGTTTTTCTTTGAAATTCCGAACGAACGTATTTTTTTATATCTTCCATGCGTTTTGGAAGCTCTTGCTTCATTCTTCCTCCAAGTCGTATATTTAAATCTCCGGAAATCCACCATTAAATCAATCTTTTCATTATTCCAAGGAGGCATAGATGCATAAAATCGAGCACAAAGATGAAGATCATGTTTATTGGAGGATTTACACGTAGAAGAGGTGAGGGCCCATGGTGATGATCTCGTTGGCGCATAAGTCGGAAGGATTCATCTGTCCTCTCTGCAGAGTTTAACGAAGGATACACCGTTCTGCAATGTCTATTTTTATCCCTTTAACCGTACATCGTTCACACGCATACTTTCCATTATGACTGACTGTATTTTTCAAAAATGCGCGTGCAGGAGTATCGCATACAAAACATTTTAACTTTACATTATAATGTGTTTCGCAAATATCAATGCCATCAGTTAGCAAATCGTTAATTTCTTGTATAAAATCTTCCATGTAAACATCAGCACTTAGAGGCTTGGAATTACCGTAAAACACTCCTACAGGGAAAGTCTCATAAATATCTGGTTCATAATCTGGTTCGCTCGTATGAGTTCTTGGACATACACATATATCCACGCCTTTCTTTATCCCAAAGTAGACGAATTCTCCAATGTCTCCATTTGCATCTTCCATTTCGGTGATTTCGTATTTCGCACTTGATGTTCCTAGAAAAGACTTTGACGATTTTGGCAGATCACGGAGTAATCTGCGGCTCAAAATCTGCAAAAGCCGGTCCAAATGCGTCTGTTCTATTTGAGCTTCAATTGCCCATTTACGCAGTTCATCAATTTCACGAACAATCACAATATCATAATTCATTGTCTCCTCGCTCCATTCAAATTCCATTGCACTTGAATTTTCCCTGGCTACACTTGATACTAAAATAGTTGATGAGGAAGCGACACTATCTACAGATAAGGAACTCACACTATTATCCCTATCAGGTTGAGCTTCATTAATGCTTGAAGAAGAAAGGCTAGCGTTTTCTGGGTAGTCGTTTGCTGATAAGATACGACTTGGACTGTCATTATTTGAATCAGTCGAATTCAAGATAGAGGATGCATCTACATTTTGGTCGTTTTCGCGTTCCCCTACAAAATAAAAAATTACGATCAAGTTATTATTTAATAACTATTTGATTCATTCACATAATTGATTCAGAAAGGATTTATGTTTAATATATAACTTTAATATTCACCGGGTATACTTTCATTTGATGAATCTTCTGATGAGTCTTGTTCGATTTCCATTCGGGCTCGTTTAAGTAGAGCACGGCTTCTGCGAACTCTCATACCAGTGGGAAATCGAATTTGTAATCTTTTCCGCTCATTGTTTTCCATTTTTGAAACTATGAAATATACGTTATTTCGTGTATTAAGGTGTCATATATAATTTGTTATTAAAATATGCAACAGAAATTTTAAACTTTCAAATATTTTTCCAACTAAAAATAAAAATAGGCACTACAAAAATCACACAAGTTTCTTTTACGAATAATTATTTTATATGAAAATGAATCAATATTTTAACACTGTTTCTAATTTAAAATTCAACCAGTACCGAAATTCATTTATTTGAACGTTCAGAACTTCAACCATATTATTAAAATAAGAAAGTTAATTAAGTAAAACATGTCTGAGAGTAAATTGTAGAATTTTTAGAAATAAGAATAAAAGTTTATGTAAAATCTTCAGTAATTTCTTATAGGTATGTAAGCTGACTAGATGATATTTACAAAGTAGACTGACTTGAGGTTAGAATTCATGACTATAGAAGGGTTCTGTCTATTAATTGAAATTTTAATTCAATTTTTTGCGAAATTTCTAAACTCAACTTATGCTTCAAGCTTTATTATTTTTAAATTATTTTTATGACGCATTTACATACTTTTTAAGTAGTACTTTTAATACCTTCCTCATTTTGGAGCACACGGCAAGGTTAGGTATAGCAAGTTGGACTAATTTACACACTTTTGGTCCATAATCATTTGATTATTTGTAAATAATGTAATTTGACTTACCTTCTAATAAACCAATTCAACTGACGTGATCGATTTCTCAGAAACAAAGACTAATAGGACTAAATATTGCTTCACAACCTTCACAATCACGTTTGAAAGCAGGTGCTTCAACCATTTGCTGTCGTGTGAATGCCTGCTCATTTGGAGTTACGCTTGTGAATTTGGAGGTTAAACATATTACGAGTTCTTAGAGTTCATTACTTTCTTGATATAAATTTTGCACGACTGCTTTATTTTGTAAATAATAGTCTTAAATATTTCCAAGCCATCATATTAAAAAAAAATTTTTTTGATACTTAGAAAATTTTTTAAGTAAGGGAGGCTAAATAGCACCAGCACGGGAACCCCATTACCATCTATATTAGCCGGACCAGATTCGGCACCAATTGGTCTTAAGTCTGCCCCAAAATTTTTCCACACGGGTAAAGGAAAAAAAAAATTTTAACAAAAAATTCATTTTTAAATAAGAAATATAACTTTTTGTCCAAAA
>JAAAKG020138155.1:0-12709 GCA_010014905.2 Druon quercuslanigerum
GCATCGGTCGCTCCATAAGCAGCCATATTGCCAAAATTTGTTTCCACTATTTAACACGTACCTTCACCCCCGTGGGGGAGCCCTAAAAAAAGTTTTAGGCTTCAGGAAAATTTCCGGCGAGATATGAAAGTGTAAACTTGCCTCCTTTTCAACATGGACTTCATCCCCAGAATTATGGAAGGACAATAGTAAATCTATAGATAAATAATAAAATGCAGCTGGTTTACTTTAGAATCAATATATAAATGATTAAAATAACGGTGTAAGGTGGACCTGGCATCAAATACCTTTGATCTCTTCTCGCGAGGTTTAATTAGAATAAAGAGGGTGTGAGGTCAAAAAGAAGACAGGTAAAAATCTCTTGCAGGCTACAAAACAAAATCATCGGAAAGATATTCTTATTAAATTTTGGAAAAAAATTGGAACATTTAGATTATAGACATTATAGGAATAGCTCCAATAAACACAGCAACTGGTCGTGGTTCCCTTTCAGGAGAAAAGTCATAATAGTAAAACTTACCGCTCTCTCTCTTTTTTGCTGTTATGCCTTTTCTGCTTTCATGTTTCTTGTAGACCGCAAATAAAATTCGAAGGGATTATGATGAAAAATAAAATTCGGTAGATTTCAAAACATTTCGAGATAATTCTAGTAGATTTATTAAATAGGATTGAGTAGATTTATTAAATAGGATTAACAATTCGGGAAAATGAAATCGACCAGCAAAAATGATCGGATCGACTATCCGATACAATCGAGTCAAGTTTTTGAGAAAATCAGATCGACCATCCAAGGTTTCCAAATTGGCCATTTTAAATGATCGGGTCAGCCAGCTTAAGATGACCAAGATTTAATATAATTTGTATAATAAAAATTTATTTTTTAACGTGTCTCTATTACACTTATATGGTTTTTTGAAATTGCGAAATGTGTATTGAAATTCAATTTTCAAAATGATATGTGAATATATTTTAATTGTTTAGCGATGTATTATGATAAGCCGTTGCTTTCTTAATTGTTCAGGATTTCAATAAAAATATGTATTTAATTATTTTTATTACGTTAGCTGAGTATCAGATCGGAATATTATTTTAAATCTTCAAGATTTAAGGTTATAACGTACATATGTTTTGATTTTTTAGCAATGTAATTTGACACACCGTTCGTCTCCCATTAACATTTATTTAAACATTCAATTCACTTCTATAGTGAAAACTGATATTTGAAACGGAATGTGATTTTTTTGATTGAAGGTATTCATTTTTAATGATTTTGTACAAATGTGCACTACAATCTTCGAGTGATATCTCGCTCTTTAATATTACTAATAGTGATAGTAAATTTGACATTACATGGGTTTATTGAATAAATTATTTCAAATTATAATTTAGCGAAACTTTGAGTGGTAAAAAATTATAACAAATAAATAGTTATTCGAAAATTGGGTAAATTATATACATACGGATGTTTCTAATAAAGAGAAAATTAATTAATTGAATTTTCTTTTTATTTAAAGGTGTGGATTTTAATTCTTTCAATTTCTATAAACAATATTTATTAGTCCTTTAGAGTCAGTTTAAATCATTTTTTGTTATTTTCCTAAATGTCGCGCGTTTATATTTCAAAAAATGTTATTATCTACTTAATTTTCTCTTTATTAATTATTGTTTTGATTATTATTTGTTATCTCTAGATTTTCTGTTTTAATATTAAATTTAAATATTCTAAATTTGAATTTTTATGTGGATATTAATTCAATATTTGTCCGCAAAATATTAAAACTGCTTCTACCGATCTCGAGAGCAGTGGTCGCCAACAATTTCTCAGAGTTTGTTTTCAAACTTCTACTAGTTTTGTCACGTAGAATACTTAAGGAAAAAACTGGAATTTACAGGACGTAATCCGTAAAATGTTTTTTCAGAAATCAACAAGATAGGTCATTAAGAAACGGTTACGGTTTACCGAGATACATAAGTATATAACACATACATTTTTACGAAAAAATAAAATAGTTAAATTTTCGGATAAAAACTTAATTTCCCACAAGAAAAAGACGAATATTTAATACAATTGTTCAATTTACAAGGAAATTTATGCATTTTTCTCTAAAATTATGAATATTCAACTAAACAAATTATTTAATGAGAAATGATTTCAGATTTCGTAAAAAAAAGATTCTTGAATTAAAACATAAAAAGCATGTAAACCAAATAACTGAATTTTCAACCCAAAAGGGGGAATTTATTGCTGAAGAGTTAAATTTTAAAGCATTGAATCTCTACCAAAATTGTTGACGTATTTTAATAAAAATTTATTTTTAAATTACACAATGGTTATTTAGCAAAAAGGATAACACCAGACTTTTCTACCGAAAATAATAAACTTCATAACAAAAATAAGTATTCAAAAAATTATTTTGAATAATTGAACTTTAAGATTGAAAAATTTATTCTCTGTCAAAAAAATACAAATGTTTCAAAGAGTTCATAAATGCTCATCCAAATACTTGAATTTTCTTTAAAAGAACACACATTTCAATGAAAAAATGAAATAGTTCAATTTTCAGTACAAAATACAATTATTAGAAAAAAATGTTTTGATCAAAAAAAGTGAAATTTTCAATAAAACCATTGGAATGTCGAAGCGGAAAGATAAAAAATGTAATTTTCCAACGAAATAATTTAATTTAAACCAAAGAAAAATCAATTTAAAAAAGACGAATTTACAACCAAATAATGGAATCTCTAACAGAAATATATAATTTCGAAACTTTAAACTTTAAAATAAAAAAGATCAAATTTCTATCAAAGGTGATTCTATCAAAGGTGAAAATATTCGTTTTTAACACAACAGTTAATATTCAACCATAATTCTTAATGCAGCTGTTCCAAATCTAACCGGGTTATTAAATTTTCAACGAAAACTATAAATTCTCGACAAAAATGCAATGGTTTTCGATACGCAAGCATGAATATATAACAAAAAAGATAATTTTCAAAGAAAAATAAAACTATAATGTTTAACCAAAAATAAAATATAATTTTTAAGAAAAAATATAATTCTTAATTTAATAGTGCAATTTCCAACAAAATGTTAAATATTAACCCAAAATTAGGAAATTTTATAAAAACAGTCGGACCAAAAAGTTATCTTCTATCAAAATAGTTCAAGTTAAAACAAAATGACACAATTTTTTAAATTAATTTTTAATTAACAGCAAACAAATATTCAGATCTAAAAATTAATTTTTTCCTTGATAATTTTTTCTGTAGATTTCATTCGTTGAAGCATTAGTGGAACTTTACTGATTTTTCGTTAAAGACAATGTATAAAATTTTTTTAAAAGGCTTAATTTTGAAATTTTAATATGCACCTTGTGGTTCATCACTTGTATGAGGCATAAAAACTGACACACCTGATGTCGTGCTCATGTAAATCCATGAAAATAATTGATCGTCAGAATCGGATAATTCTGATTCAAAATTTTTTTAAGAAATAAAAAATTCCGTAATCTTCATAAAAGCATTGCATATAATTTTTATTCAATTTCGGAATCATTTTTATCCACCGAAATTCGTTCTGGGTTCATATATGTCACCCAGACGCTTCCTTGTAAAATAGTCATTTACATTATATCCACATGGAACATCACGGATTTCATCTGGCTTCATTACTTCAACGTGGTTGCTTAATACGTTTACTTTCGCTCGTATTCCTGTTGGACCAGGTTCTATATATAGTGCACGAAATACTGTCGCACCATGTTTTTGTTTTTGAACTACTGCAAGACCGTCATTATTTTCTAGTACTACCATAATTTGTGTTCCGGTTGGCCGTTCGTCGATCCTACCAAAGCCATTTCTGAAATACATTTCTCGATCGGGACGAAATTTACATACTCGAAGTTCAATTACCCGTGTCGGATTTCTCTTGGGATAGAATCGATAAAGTGGAAGTTCTGAAATTCTAAGTCGAACTACAGTGTCATAGGGGGGCTTGCCAGGAGGAGACGTTTGTCTGACATGAAGAGATGACTCAGCAGGAGCAGAAGACTTGGTAGGAGCAAAAGAGATCATATGAGTAGATGGCAAGACATGAGCAGAAGACATGTTATGAGTAGATGACAAGGCATGTGCAGAAGATATGGCAGGATCAAAAGACATGATTGGAGCAAAATGCAAAGCAGAATAAGGCTCCATGCCATTATAAGGATTCATGGTAGGATAGTGCTCTACGGCAGGATAGTGCTCCATGCCATGAGAATGCTCCCTGCCTCTAGAATGCTCCCTGCCTTGAGAATGCTGCCTGACAGGAGAATGTTCCCCGCCAGAAGCATAAAAAGAAGTGAAACCAGGAAATTCTGGACCATGCGGCAATCTGTCGAATTGTAAACTTAACTCTGGAACAAGAAACAGAAAATTACATTATTATAAAATACTATATGGACATCCTATTGAGAAGGTATTGGTTTTATGTAAAATTTCACGTTGTCGTGCTTCATTACATCTCTACGTTTTCAGACCCCTGAGTCAGAAAAAACGATTTTTAAGAATGTGTCTGTCTGCAGTCTGTAGTCTGTAGTCTGTCGCCTATAGTTTTTCGTCTGTATTCTGTAGGCACGATAACTTTCAAAAGATTGATCAGATTGAATTCTGCTTTGGCACACGTTTTGAAAGGGCTAAAAAGAAACAACGAGTTCGTTAATCAGCTATTTTGAATAAAAATTCGGAAAGTGAGCCCCTTTTTAAAAATATTTGAGAATTTTTTTCAAGATTTATAGTATTTAGAAACTTCACTTATTTATCGGTGCGACTTTTTTCGATACAAAAAATTATCAGAGTTATAGCATTTTCAAAACAAAAAAAAACGGAATATAGTGAACATTTTAATCCAAACAACGCAAGATATGGAAAAAGTCAATTAATCAAAAATTTATATTTCTGAATGCAAACAAGATTACCATGGAAACTTTTTGAATTTCGTCGAAAAGCTGAAAATTCAAATTTTGATCAAACGAAAAATAATGAAAAATCAAATGTTTCATTTTGCGGTCAGACTATGCAAGATACGAAAAAAATTTAATTAAATAAAATTGCGCATCCTGAAATAATCTACAACTTTTTCGTAAATCAATCTTAGATAGGACGCAAACTTTTTGTTTTTAGTCGTGAAAACAACATTAAAAATCAAAAATCAAAGACCAAAGATGCTATTGCAAAAGATAGCGAAAACTCATTCAAATTTGTCTTATATAATTTCTCATAGGAGACGTAGTTTTTGCTTTAATCGTAAAAAATAACATAAAAATTGATAAATTAAATTTTTTGAAAAATGACGAAAAAATATCTACATGTTTGTTATAAAATCTCAAGATAATATTTAGCTTTGTTATAAATAACTTAATTTAACAACTTGAAAATTCTCGTATTTTTTGCATACTAAAATTCTTTGTCAGATCAGACTATTGGTAATAGTTTATTAAACACTAAACTTTTGTCTTTGTTATGGATAATTTAAGTTAGCAAACAGAACTCACTAGATTTCATAATGTGCGAAGAACCCTAAATTGTAACCTTTTAAATTTTTTAAAGCTTATAAGTTTAAAAAGAAAATCCAATACATATTAGGCATAGTTATTCAACTCATGTTAAAATAGTTATACTCTTTCATTAAAAATTTAATATTCTCGAATTTTGATTTGTTTACGCTTTTAATATTAAGAAGCACGTATACACGTGCACTTCTATTGGCAATCACTAAATAATATTATATAATAAAACAAATAAATATATTCAATAAATAAGAATATTTTCCTACAAAACATGAAAAGATTTTATAATAAGTTGTACCGTTTTTCTCGATTGTTTTCCTTTTCTTCGTTCTTTGCTGAACTCTACTATTTTATTGGAAACACACGTACACATTTTGTTGAAAATTTCTCTTTTTTGGCAGAAAATTTATCTTCTTGGTTAAAAATTCATTTTTTTGGTTAATACTTTAACCACTCGATTCAAAGTTAAACACTTTTCTTAAAAATGTAATTTTAGTTCAAAAATGATCTGTTTTGTTAAAACTTCGCTTTAAAATAATTTTTGCAGCTGCAAACTTACTTACACAATTTGTTCTTAAAAAATCAAATATCTTGTTTGGAAATTCATTGTTTCTGTGTAAATCTAACTATCATTGAGATTAAATTATTTATTGATCTTCATTAAAAAAATAATCAAGGAATACTTAAACGTTCACCTGCGCGGTTAAATTTTTAGTTAACAAATGTCAGGTTCCAACAAAATAGTTAAAGCTTCCACCTAAGAGATAAAATTTCAACTAAAAATAAAAATCTTCGACGAAAGAGTGGTTTAACTAAATCGTCGACGGTCGGACGGACACATGACCCAAAATATAAGGATTTTAGTCTGTGTCTACGAAAACCCTAAAAATTAACCCTAAGGTGCTAGAAAGTTTAAATTTTCCGTTCCACGTAGAACGGGCCTAGCAGACCGGAGCAAAATTTAAACTGAAATATCTCCAGTTTAAATCGACTTAGATAATTTTTTTTTAATGTTTGCCCAGCGTCTAGTAGCAATGAACATTGTAATAATAGATATTACACCGCTAGGATATCTTTGCACATTCAACTTTCAACGTGCACATCTGGGAGTGCTCCATATGTGCAAGTGTACATATGGGATACTAACAACAGTAAACGTCAGGGTATACACGTTTTTCGTTACACCCCTTTCGTAAAGCTTAAACAAATTTATATACATATTATATTAATATATTTACCAATAAAACTTAAGATCACTGCCAGGGATAATAGCAGAGTATAGAAAATCTTCATCGTTTGTTACTCTAGGAAACACTGCTTAATTGAATAATGAACGATTCGATTTATGATGTAACTGATAAATATTTTGGCACTTTATCCGATTGTAAAGTTTGCACTGTGATCGTTGTTTTGTCGTTTTTAACCTTCAAGATTGGCCTCGTGAGGTACTAACGTTCCATAAAAGTAAATATTTACACAGTCTTCTGCGTTTCAAATAAGCTGCCGCTAATACCGCAATTATATACAGTGTCTCCTCTACATGAGAAATAATCATTGTTATCAGCAGCCGTTTGTTTAATCGTAAACGAAACAGCTCCTCCCAAGCGGGAAAATAATTTATAGATTATACATAGTATGAAGTATTACATAAAATATTTTCTTTGTTTTTGTTTGAAAATTTGGGACAATTTTGACACATTTAGGATAGGAAAGTAATTCTTATTGTGGAGTTACATCCCCCCCCCCCCTGCAGTACACAAACTCTAAAATTGATGTGTCGTCCTATAGAAAGTAGACTTTTCAGCCCTTAACCTCCCTTACGTGACCCATTATCAAACTTACCTCGCCTTTTGCTCGGTACGTGACAGCTTCTTTGGTGACAGCGGTGGGAGTATCACTTTTCGTTTAAATTCAGTGTTTTTAATCTAAATTTAAACACAGTGTCTTCTTAAACCGCAAAGATTATATTCTCGGCTTTAAGTATCGAATTTCTTCGAATCTAAATCTAGCTATACGTTCGGTATAGTTTCACTCATTCTTGACAAAGAATACGTAGTTTAATCTTTACTGCCTTTTTCTACTGAATGAAAGAAAGCAGTTGCTCAATAAGTGTTTGATGCGCGTCACGATCAAACCGTTTACCTACATTTTAGCAGTTGAACCACTATCATTTAAAGAAATTTTAGATCAAGCATATCGATGAATTTGAATTAACGTTCACAGGCATTTCGTATTTAAGTTAGACTGTCTAACCATTACTGTCCTTTTCTACTAAACGAACAAGGCAACTCGCGACCAGTAAGATACGCGTTATTGTGCAGTGAACCTTATTTTATTTAAACAAAAACTCAGCAATTCGAATCTCATCTTGTAAACTCCAATTATAATTCAACAGTGCAGTCTTGGTAAAAGTTTTTTGAGTCTGTCGTTAAAATATAAGTTTATAAGAAAAGATCACCTATAGATAATTTTTCTTGTATTATTTTATTTTTATTTTTGTCTTATTAAAAATATTTTCAGTAACAAAAAGCAAAAATGCCTGGTAACCCAAATGAAACTCAGTTCGGCGGCGATAAGAAACGTAAGAGACTTAATTGAAGACATTATAAATAGAGAATCCTGAAGAGAACGTAACTGAAATTTTTCATCTAATAATTCCTCTAAAATCAGGAAGATTTTAGAAGCCCTTGACGACAACTATTCAAACGTTGAGCAGCTATTACCCCCTTTAAATAACTATGCTCTTGCAGCCTTTATACAAGGCCTGCCTGCTAGCATTTCGGGGTTGGTAGAAGCACGTAAACCCGGAAGTCTAGACACAGCCTTCAGAGTCACCCTTGAATAGGAGGCACGACAACAGTTGAATCCTCAATATCCCATAAATTATTACCGAGAATCAAGATATCCTCAACCGAATTACTCAGGATCACGAGACCATCGTGCGAGTCCACGTGTGCGATTTGCAATGACTTCCGATTAATCTAAAAATACTGACTCAAAACCAAATACAACGGGAATAATAAGGAGTCCTCTTCTGGGTACTCTAACCATCAATATCACAACATGCCGCCTTATCAATATCCTTACATTCCATATAATCCTTATCCCTATTATAAAACTATCCTTATGCAAAATGATGCCTATCCAAACACAAATTACTCCCGGGGAGGAATAAATACGCCAGCCCGCTCTGAAACTCCTCTTCCTCCTAGCAAGGTGACTTTTAACTACAACTTCGCTCGTCGCGTGGACGCAGCGACGGGCAAGGAAAAACAAGAGCTTCAGGCGAGCGTATGAATCCTCAAGAAACGCGCAAAATCTTCCACCGAAATTAGCCGAAATTAACATAATAAAATAAGACTTTTTACATGAGGATTTAATAATGACAGAAAGTGAAAAGTTCGGAATTTCGTTTTGGCATAACACTATAGAAACTTATTCAAACCCCACTGGGCCCATCCCGTTCAGCGATAAAGAATTTAAGATCGCACAGGAAGGGATTTTCTATATAAATAAATCACATATCTTGACAGCATAATTGGCAGAGACAGGGTAAAACCAGACCCTATGAAAATAGAAGCAGTAAAAAGGTTTCCTACGTCCAAAAATCTTAAAAATATGAAGCAATTATTTAGTCTAGCAGGGTACTATAGGAGATTCATGAAATATTTTGCAGCAAGAACCAAGCCCTTTTCTAACCTTTTAAAGAAGTGTGTACCTTTTATGTGGGGCTCAGCAGAAGAAAAAAATTTTAAGGAATTTAGGCAGGAAACGAACTCGCACTAGTTAGTGACCATGAGCGTTGAAAATAGATGGATTCAGTAAAAGACCCTGGACAACGTTTAATTCGTTGGCGATTAAAGTTAAGAGACTATGGATACTCTTTCACATATAAGCCCGGAAAATTAAACACTAATACAAAAGCTCTTTGCAGAAATCACATTCTAAGCAATTTTTCAGACGATGGTGAGAAGGGAAGCGAAAAGAAGCCTGCCAGATTACTGGCAGTACAGACACGTCAAACCAAACAAGGCAATGTACAACACGCTAAACCCTTTGCTGAACCCACAAGTACCAATCCAAGGATCAAGCCTGCGGTTTTAACGAAGAAAGGACCATGATCTGAAACTGGCAGATCTAATCCGTCTGCTTCAAGAACGCAACATCCATTTACAAAAAAAACTAGAGATAACACTCAATCTACAGGCGCCTCTTCCAAAACTTCCAGTAGTTTAAATAAAAGCACTAGAGGTAAGCGTTTACTTCGGCGTATGGCAGAATAGGAAAGAAGATAACCAAAGCCCAACTAAAGCGACTTAAGCACTGACTCGAAAGATAACTTCGATGGAACCAGTAAACATAGTGCTCCTATATTTTAGAAAAAACGAAGCGTTTCACCTAGTTTACAAATACCTTTAGCACGGTCCCAGCTCATAACTTACCCCTAAGTGCAACCCCCAAAGCAACGGGCCAATTCCAGGAATTATTCGAAGACAAAGAAAAAGAAGTTCAAGCCGAAGAAGAAAAGGAAACCGGATCGATTATAACCATAAGTCCACCTCAGAGTGATAGTGAAGGTAGTTCAGTGGAAGAACAGAGGACCAACGAGCCGCAAGAGGAAATAATTAACGTGAGCAATACACGAATAGCTAAAGAGTAGCTGCGAAATTGCTTCTATTGGTTTAATTTATCATTTAAAAATTATGATGATTGGGTTGAAAAAGAGTGAACTAAAGGAGACCTGAGATTCTGTCAAGCAATCACTGCTGTATCAGAAGGAGAAGCCGATTCAGAGCTCCTTGAAGCAATTGAGGAAATGTAACCAGAAAGTGAAACTGGGCTGGCTCCTAGAATAGATTAGTTAAAGCACGGGACCAATAACGAATTAAAAGAACACAAAATGAGGAATCCCGATAACAAAGAATTCAAAGGGACAAGTGATAGTTCGGACTCAGACACGGAAGAAGTTTCTCCCTCAGAGCAAACATTGCCTGAAAAGAGGCAACGCAAGAGCGTAACCCTCAATCCTTACGTAAACTCTCCTTTAACCCCCGACGTATTAGCAACCATCCGTTCTTCGGGATTGGGTTGACCACAAGCTCTATTAGCACCTTTCGCAGAATCAACCAAATCTAGGAATAACTCAGAAACCTCAAAAACTCAAATAGAATTAAACGAAAAATACCACCCTCGACGGGTAGAAATGAAACTATAAGAGCAAGATTCAACCACTGAACAAGCGGTACTATTAGCTGAGGCTAACTATATTTATACATCTGTCACTAGCATACAGCCTGAATTGCCAGAAATGTATACTTCACCCTTAACAAAATATATTCTGCATAAAATAATTAGCTGCCAGGAAAATTTAACTTATTTGAGGGGAAATTACGTATACTTTCTCTTAGCCGATGGTGAATTCAACAACCCCATAGGACGGTTGTTGAAAGATATAGGAGCTATTGACCTTCAAGGAATCAAAGGAAACGTCCGAAACTAGGTCAAGTCATAATATAGTGTACCAAAGATCCTAAGATTCGTTTATTTTTTCGATAGTTTTTAAATATACACCTTAAATCAGTAGGACGCATATTGGAAACTCTCATCAGGAAGTGTTCCTTACGCCGAAGCATGAGAATCAGACAAGGTTGTTGTGTGTCGGAGAAGATTTAGTTAAAGTATTTTGTTTTACATCTTTTATTATTCAACTTTGTACTTTAACGTAGTATTCTGTCGGATTTTGCATTTCTAAAAGTTTGAGGTCGATATTTTATTTATAAAAAAAGTTTTAAAAATGTCGAGCTTCAGAAAAAAGACGTGAAAAAGGTTTCCAGTTTTAATTTGGTCGGAAATAATTTTAAGTGAAGTTCCTAGCCAAATTAAGTACCTAAACGTACTTTATTGTATTCTAATATATTTTCCAAAGTATCAGCTCGATATTTTATTTTAAAAAAGGTTCTCAGGTTCAACAAAATATTCAGTGAACTGATAATGTGAGGTCGGTAATATAGGTATTTGGCTGTTTCACATGCCCTTAACGTAATCAACTATTTAACTTTTTTTAGCCATCTTCAAGAAAATCCAAAAACAAAAAACATAAACGAGGCTGTTATAATTATAAAATATTATTTAAGTAGAAAAAATTAAGACCTCGCAGTAATATCAAAAACTAGGGAATCAGGTTCCGAGACGCAAGCCTCTACGAACTAGCTGAGGAATCCTTTTTGTAAATTTAGTATTCACATCAGAAAAGTGCTCAGGTGAGAGTCGACAAACAATATTTCAAAATTCTGGTAAGATGAAATCTGACCACATTCAGATTTAGTTGCAGCATCAGGAATAATTCTTGATCCTAAACATTCAATATTAACGCATCAAGGTAAAATTGTTTAACAAATTTTCCTATATTGTTAGTTCTTGAGGTAATGAAAAGTGAGCAATGATGCACATTAGGGAACACATTGTCGCTTCTCAAATACTCTGGCCCTGAAAATATGGCCTTCACCTTCTACCGCGATCCATATTCTTACTAAACAGTCACGCCCGCGAGAGTGGCTGACAATTAAAAAAGGGGCCTGAAGAGCGGGAAGTTTGAACTGAGTATTTTAATATGACCTAATGGGAATGCAAATATTTTTTTCGATTGACGACGTTTCAGTATCCCTTAATACAATCAACTTCCGAAATTTAAGATGAATACCCGATCTGATATACTAAGCTCAAATTTTGGATAGTTTATTTCGTGAAACTGAACGATCTCTGATCAACGAAACAATGGAACATGAAAAATAAAATAATTCTACACTTAAAAAAATATAACTATTCAAGCCTTTATATCTTACCGTTGCGTTTAGGAAATTTTCTCCAAAAAGTCGTGTGCAGTTGCAGTGCAGACCCATGTAGGTACCAAAGATCATGTAACCTGCATCGTAATTTTATATTATTTCATCAAAATAAGTTGTTTCTGGACACAAATAACCTAAAGACTCGCGGTAGGGTTCTGAGGTCTGGGCCGGGGACATAGTTGGAAGTTAACTGTTTAGTTAGAAGCTTCTAATGTGTCCCCTGAAGGTTTACATTTTGCTTGCACCTTCTTCCTATTCCTTAACACACCTCCCACACACTTACTTGGTGGTGGGAGGGGGACCTACAGTTTAAGG
>JAAAKG020138156.1:0-12709 GCA_010014905.2 Druon quercuslanigerum
AATATCAATTTACATACATCCTAATTTACATTTAAATAAAATCTTGCACGCCACACAATATATAATAATTGGTTACACATTAATGCATTTAATTAATCTTTGAAAAGCATCGACAAACTCTCCGAAACACTCAAAATTTACATCATTCTGACACATAATAAGAAAGTTTACGCTTTACAGAAAATAACAGTGGTTTAGGGTATTGGTGAGAGTAAAGCGAAGAATCTATACATCGCGATTTTTTAAAATTCTAGGGACGTTACAAGGTAACATGTACATACCAAAAATTATATTCAACACAGCTATTAAAAGCAGTAATAGAATTTTCTTCGCTTCACCTATAATTTTGAACTTTATTTTCTAATACATATTTTTAAATATTAGCTAGAAAATAAAAAAATAAATGAAAAATATTATGAAGTATAAAAAAAATTAAATAGATAAAAAAGAAAAAAAAACGAACATGGGGCCATACAGCCACTACGTCTCTGTCGTTGGCCTTGCGTTCGGCTGTAAGTAGTAAATAATTTTTTTAAATATAGAATAAATAATATAAATTTGTATTCAAAATAATTTGGAAAAAGTAAACTTTAAAAAGCATTGTATTTCCTAAACTAGAATACGCAAGTTATGTACGGTCGATTGTTATGTGAAAATACAACAATTCGCATAACTCGCGAAAGGGATTTTTAATGGCCAAACGATATGGAAACTCACTGCGTTAGCAGATTTTGGATCCTTTTTAGTCAAACTTTTCCGGCCTTCAAGCACACCGTGAAGTATGTAAAATTTCAGTTAAAATTTCACTTTATCGGGTTTCACCATATCTCCACGTTTTGAGACATCCTGAGTCAGAAAAAATGATTTTTACGAAGGTGTTTATCTGTCTGTAATCTGTAGTCTGTAATCTGTAGTCTGTAGTCTGTAGTCTTCAGTCTGTAGTCTGTAGTATTTCGTCCGTAGTCTGAAGTCTGTAGTCTATAGTCTGTAGTCTGTATACTGCAGGCACGATAACTTTCGAAAAATTGGTCAGATTGAATTCTGCTTTGGCACATTTCTTAAGGTCCTACAAAGAAAGAACAAGTTCATAAACCATCGATTTCGAATGAAAATTCAAAAAGTGAGCACATTTTCAAAATATTTTAAACTAGTTTTTTTCAAGATTTAAAACTTCTATGTACGGCTATTAATAGTACTCGGAAACTTGAACAATTTATCCTAATGACTTTTATCGATGAAACGAAAATGATTAGTTATAGTATTTTTAAAATCCACAAACATAAACCAAAAAGAACACTTTAAGCCAAACAACGCATGATATTAAAAAACCACAATAAAAGAAAAACCTTTATTTTTTAAAGCCTTGCAAGATTATCATAAGAAATTTTTTATTTTTGTCGAAAAGTTAAAAATTCAAATTTTGATCAAACAAAAAATAACGAAAACTTAAAAATTCCATTTTACGGCCAATCTATGCAAGATACGAAAGAAATGAATTAACTAACATTGTGCGCAGTTGCCTGGACGTTTGACGAGGAGAGAAGAAAATTGCATAAAACCACCTACCAAGTTTAGTCGGTTTGTCAACTTTCGAGTTTCAAAGCAGATATTTTAATTTGATTTTAGTTTATTTTTTATGATTATTTACTTGTCCTATTTTGAGAAATGTTTTAACCTTTGTTTAAAAATTAATTTTGTAATTAGAAAATCATTTAGAATTTTCTCATAAATCTTAAGAATATTTTGTTATTCTCTTGAAACCATTTAAAATTCTTAAAAAGCTTCTGCATTTTCTTTTGAAACCTTTCAATGCCTACATTTTGTTTAAAAAAAAGTTTACTCTTTTGCAATTTTTAATTATTTTTAAATCGTTTAAAAACTTCTAATTCTTTGAAATAACTTTTTAATTTTTCCTATTATTTTTTTAAATATTTAGAAATCATGCGAATTAAATTAAAGTCTTACAGATGCTTTCTCTCTCTCTCTCTCTCTCTCTCTCTCTGTACGGATATTCGTGCTAATCAAAAATTCGAACAATTTATCATCATGACTTTTTCATAAAATCAAAAATTACCAAATATATAGCATTCACAAGATTCCAAAAAACACACTAAAATGAACATTTTAAGCCAAATAACGCACAATATGAAAAAAGTCAACATGAGAAAAATGTTTCTTTTATCATAAAAACTTTTTGAATTTTTTTGAGAAATCGAGACTTCAAATTTTGACGGCATAAAGAAGGGAAAAATCCAAAAATTATATATTTCGGTCAAACTATGCAAAATACGATAAAAGCTGAGTAAATAAAAATTGTGCATTTGAAAAGGATCTACAAATTTATTTTTAATCACTTTTTTATAGGATGCGCAATCTTCGCTTTAATCGTGAAAAACATCATTAACGGTAAAAAAAATCTGCCCACTGCGTGGGCATATCCTCATCTCAAATTTTGCCAATTAACTTTCTTTTCGTGACGTGTGGCAGGTTTCAGTTAATTACATTTTTTTCATGTTTTTAATGCTAGTTTCTTCCGATTAAAACATGATGTTTAAATCAAAAATTAAATATTCTTGTATTTTATAAGAAAATAAGCACAGCTATTTTTATTTCTTTTACTTTTTTAATAAAAAATGGTATGCATTAAGATGTAAAAAACGATTGTCATTTATATATTATTTATTCAGATTCTGTGATCGTAAGACCTACAAAAATTCTTACTCATATTTCTGAAAATTGTTGGAAATTTATAGAAATTTTAAAATTGAATTTTGGGTAATTTATTTTGAGTTACCACAAATCACCTGTAATATTACCATAAATTACCAAAAACTTTCATAAATTTCCGGAAATTTATAAAAAGTTTTGTAGAAATTTTTGATGTAAGTTGTTGGCTTTAGGGTCAGGTGAATTGAAACTAATTAAGTTGTTTCAAACGTTTCGGCACACAATGTTGGCCCTTATCAGTGAGTTTTATTAAATCTATGAAAAATACATGTTATCTTGTAGATACGCAGTTTTACATTTGTAAGCATTATTCTTTGATTAATATCTAAGATGTGAAATTATAAAATTATGTAATTTTAAATTTAAATTTGATTTAATTTTATTAATAACTATTAATAAATCTTGCAGTGATCCCAAAACATTGTTTTATTTTAACGAGGTAAAACGAATTAAAAAGCAATATCAATGGAGTCGAGAAAAATTTGCTTTTTTCTCGCCAATTTTTTATTTTAGATAGAAGAGCGTGGCAATGGAAAAACTCCTGTTGTTGGTAATTTTTAAAATTTATCTGTTTATACATAAAATAAAATTTAACCCAATTTTTTATGGCAGAGAAATAATGTTAGATTATCAAAAATGTTGTAGTTGGCAATAAGTTTTAAAGTATTCTTCAAAGTGCAAGTTATTCTTCCACCATTGTATTGTGACGTAACTTGGTAAAAAATAGTGACATTGGTGACAGACGCAGCTAAGTGATAAAGATCGCTGTTGTGAAGTTACTTAACTGACAAAAAACTTTTTTGATTAAAGAAATATTAAAAAAAAGAACTCTTTCTTTAATGAAAAACTTTTTTTTTTAATTTGTGTACGGAAAATTAAGATTTTGAATTAAAGCTTTATATGTAACTATTCGTTTATTATAATAATCCGGTTTTTCCATAATTTTTGTTTCGTCAAAAATCAAAACGATGATCATTATGCCATACATGTTTGGTCATTGCCGTCCATTTGCTTGGTGGTTTGTACATGTCTTTCCGTTTTGTTGTACCAATGTATACTCCCTCACAGTTATTGCATGGAGTACTGCAGACTACATTGGACATTTCGTCATGGGCAATAGGATCTTTTTTATTTAATAATTGGTATTAGATCGTTGATATTACGAAATGCAGGTTTTATGTGAAATAGTTTGAGAATGCTAGATATTTTTTCAGATAGTCCATTCACATAGGGTAATGAAAAGTAGCGATTTTGTTGAGTGACTCTAATGTCGTACTCTGCCGCTGTGCTTTGGGAGGGCGCATCGTTGAATGTGTGCGTGCAGGCTGTGTCATTTGTGACAAGCTGAGTCTGTTTCACTGTGTTTTTTGTGCTGTATGTTATGCAATCTGTGTTTGAAGACTGTGTTAATAAAGGGAAGAATATAATTATTGTTGATTAAAATCGTTTTATTTTTTTTTAGATTTTTTTCGTAGAATTCTTTGTGAGATAAGATTATCGCTCGATGAACAAAATTGTTTTTAACGTTAACTTTATATTGACGTGGATGGTGTGAAAAATAATTGAGGCATTGGCCTGAAGCGGTTGGATTTTGAGACCAGTTTGTCTTTAAGTCATCATTCTCCCTTTTTATTAGGGCATCCAGAAAGCTAATTCCATTGTCTGATTCTTCTTGAAGGGTGAATTATAAATTATGATTAAAGTTATTGAAAGTCTTCAGAATTATTTAAAATTAATCAGCAGGAGCAGCAGAGATAATATCGTCTACGTAAGGGGAGTAGAAATGTAACTGAATAGGAACGGAGGCTAAGCAACTTTTTTCTAAATCATCCATTACAATATCTAAAAAAAATGGGGGAGAGTGGAGAACCCATGGGAGAGCCGGATTTTCGTTTGGCATTTTTACATTATTATGGATCTGAGGTCATCTCACTTTTACATCAACAATCGCGAGACTAATAGGAACATTTGTGAACAATGATACAGCGTCAAGTGAGAATAGTTTATACCCCGCCGGGATTGTGACGTTTTTAATTTTGTTTGTAAATTCAAAACTGTTTTTACTCTTGATATTGGAAGAATTATATTTCTAGAAATTATGGACTTGTAATTAGAAGCGAGGTTGTAAGTTGAACTGCCTATAAATGAAACGATCAGTCTGATCTGTTTGGGGTCTTTGTGAATTTTTCTTTGTCCATAACATCGGGAAGGATTGGAATTATTGGATTTCGAAGAGGTAGCTGTTGTTTGACATCCTGAGGGTTAAATCTGCCTCATGCTCATCTCCATTCATAGATACTGAAATATTACCTTCGTGAGATTTTGTTTACTGGAAATAATAAACATTAAACTAAAATTATTAATGTGTTTTCATTAATTAAAACAAGCTCATTTTATAACACATAACATATCAAAATTTATTTTAACGGTACAAGAGAACAAGTTTTCGCTACGGCGGTTGAAAGATATCTGTCTGTTTTGACGAGTCGATCGGTATTCGGAGGTGATGAGATGTACATAATGGGGGTCGACAATTGGTACAAAGTAGGATTCTGATTGGCTAAAGACAAGATTGGAAGGATCGTCGAAGTCAATTGGCTAATATTCGGAAAACCCCGAAGAAAATGAATTGGCTCTACTCAGGTTAGCTGGGGGGTTGACTACTGTAAAACAATTAAAGAAGGTCGGAGATCTAATCCTTAGCACTGAATAGAGCATCACGCTTAAGCAATAAATATATAAAATACGGAATTTTGAAGAGGCTTACAGACGTTATTTGAGATTAAGACATAAAGAGGAAATAAAATGAAAAATATACATTCAGCTAAACTAAAGGTCTGTTAGCATCTCTGCAGTTAGCGAACATCTACTTAGTTATAAATTTACGAGGCTTAAAAGGAACTCAGGTTATTTCTGCAATTTACAAATTTTTTTAAGTGAATTTAGAGGATTATAAGGCTCTTCTTAAGATTAGGATTCAATTGTGTAGTAAATTCATCAAAATACCATAAAATACTTTCGAGATGACAATCTTTAGAACATAGATCAAATACTCAATTTCTTTCGTTAGAAATAAGGATAAAACTGATTGTTACGTCATAACAGATTTACTAATTAAAATATTAGGATTATTTTTTAGGAATTTTTTACTCTGTTTGAGGTCCGCATTTACTTGTTTTTGAAATTCATTCAAGGGATTTTTGAATAAATTTGGTTGTTGTGCGAAATTACTGATGCAATTGACGAATTTTAATCTGGGGTTTTCTTGGATGTTTTTTATTTTGGATTCAAAATCAGCAATAAAATGTTTTATCAGTAGCTTGTAAATGGGAATTAGCCAACCGAAGTTTTTTTCAGACCGGCGGTTCTCCCTGAGAATTAAGGAATTTGTATACTGGTTAAAATAACAAATTTGCTTCTCTCCTCAGTAGGGATGTTGCAAGTAACATTGGTATCATTAATATTTCATTCAAATTTTTTAAATTCTAACTGATAACTATTTTAATAATTTTTGCTTTTTTCATGAGACTATCAAATTTGGATTTACGATTATTATTTATAAAAAGGTTTTAATTGAATTTTAGGTAATTAATGGTAAGTTAGCATGTATATCTGTAAAATTACCATGAATAACTAAAAATTACAATAAATTCGACATTTACTATGGGTTGAAATCACGACTGCTGATACTATCTTAATCCAGCAAACCGTTTCTTCTTTTTAATGATTTTTTTCAGCAAATGAAACAATTGAAATAGAGTATGTGTTTAATGAAATTTTAATGACTTTGTTTAATTCAAACATTGAGGAAAATAGAACCGAAGCCACAGAGAGAATTATTAAGCGCCGCAGTTTCTCGCGATAGCGTGAGAGAAATTATTTATGAAATGGGGTAACAAGAAAAGTTTTCGTCTCGCGACGGAATTGCACGGGCGGAGTTTGTTGCGCTGTTAGGATTACTTACGCGAAAGCACGCTCAGACTGAGATTTTAAGTTGGTATCTACCATCCAGGATTTGCCGAACTTTACTCTCATAATCATGCTTTAGTTGTTCATTCTTCTGTGAAATTGAAACCTGTGTCTATTTACATTAGATTAACTTACAAATTAGGGGACCGTTCATAAAATACTTTACCAATTTTTGGATAAAACCTCCCCCACCCCTCACGCACCCAAACTAAAATTCTCCTAAAGCAGGCGAAATAGGATGGTTTTTCACTAAAATAGGGGAATAGTAGGGGAATACAAATTTTCAGTTTAATTGATGTAAATACCGGATTGAATTCTTTATGAGATACTTTAAACTTCTAAGATTACGAGTAGAAATATATTCCATTTTAAACAAAATAGTTGATTTTTTAAACAAAAGGATTTTTTTATGAATAAAGAAGAATTTTGAACAACAAAAAAAACGAATTATTAACAAAAGAAAAATTAATTTTAAAAACATCATTTGCATTAATAACTAAATAGTTGAAACTTGAAAGAAAATAATCAAATTATTCGAATTTCGAACCAAATAGTTACATTTTCAAACCAAAAAGACGCAATTTTTTCGAATACAGTTAAATTTTTAACAGGAAGGTTAATTGTCAACCAAGAAAGATGACTTTTCTAAAAGAAAGATAAATTTTTCATCGTCCATCCAAAATTTAACCAAAAACAAATAAATTTTTATACCAAAAAGATGCATTTTTGGAAAACAGTAGCACTTTCGTCCCGAAAAGTTAAAATTTTTTACCTTGAAAATTCATTTTCGAGCAAGAGAGATTAGTTTTCTACTATAAAAGATCTGCCAAACTATTGAATGTTTAAACCTAAAGAATGATTTTTCTACAAAACAAATCTCGAATATATAAATTTTTAACTTAAATGATCAATATCTTTGTATCAATTACCCTGGTCGTCAAAATAACGAAAATACTCTAAAAAGATATATCTTTAACAACAAAAAAATGAATTTTTCAAAAATAAGTTTAAGTTCAAACTAAGTAGTTGATTTTTCAACCGAGAAAGATGAATTTTGGAAAAATAGTTCATTCGTCAACTAAAGAATATTCTTTTAAATAAAGAAGATTAATGTTCTAACTTGAAAGACAAATTTTCTACAAAACTTTTGAACTTTGAAGATTAATAATTTAATTTTTAATAATTATTTTAATTAGTCACAAAAATGGAGAATCTTTAACAAAATTAAAATATTTTTTTGAAAAATATATTTCTTAACCAAAAAAGATGATTTTTTACAAAAACAGTTGAATCCTTAACCAGAACAGATCGATTTTTGTAAAAGGAGCTAGATTTTTATACAAAAAGGATGAATTTTCAGCCAAAATGATTAATTTGTTACTAAAAAATACCAATTTTTAAACCATAAATTTTTAATCGAATTGTTAAATTTGTTACTAAAATGTATAAATTTTTAACACTAAGATATGATTTTTCAAAAATCAAGTTAATTTTTGACCAAATGGTTAAATTGGAATAAAAATAGTTTTATTTTTTTTTTTTTGATTTTTAACAAAATAGTTAAATTTTCAAGATAATAGTTGAATTTCCAAGAAAAAAAATTTAATTAGCAACTAAATTGTTTAATTTTCTACCAAACTGTTAATTTTTTTTAGCAAAAAAATCGATTTTTGTACCAACAAGTTAAGCTTTCAAACAGAAAATATGAACTTTAAAAAAAATTATTAATCGTCAAACAAAACAAAAAAATTTGAAAAGTTAGTTTAACTGTTAAACAAGTAGTTATTTTGTCATTCACACAATAGTAATTTTTAACAAAATGGTTAAATCCTTAACCAAAATAGATACATTTTTAAGCAGATAGTTATATTTTTAACCAAAAAGGAGCCATTTTCAGTCAATTTTAAATCAAAAATTAAATAGTTACACTGTTAGTTTAAAAAATTCATCATCAATAAAGTAAAATGAACCATTAAAAAAATCGGTACGTTTTCGAACAAAAAAATTAATTTCTAACAAATTAGTTCAACTTTCGAACATGTAGTTGAGTTTTTAACCAAATGAGAGTTTGCATAAGGAATTAGATTTTCAACAAAATAATTAAACTTTCGATCAAATAGTCGAATGATTAACCAAATGAAATAAATTTGAAACCAAAAATATAATAGTAGACTATAAAAACAAAAATAGTGTGTCCTTAACTCCCGATATAAGGACGGATTTCTGGCATGGCTTGCATTGATCCTGCAACTATTTGTCAAGCGGCACCGAAGAAATTCTCTCTCTTGCGGCCCCGTGGTTCCCCTTCTCACGAAACTTTGGGGGCTATTAATTCTGGGAATATCGTAAACCGAACTTTCTTATACCGAGAGTTGAGTGTGTTTTTTATTTTTTTTCTATTCATTCAGTTCACAATTCACAAACTTTGTCATAATTTATTATCAGGGAACGTACTAAATGTTCTATAAGACCCCCTCACCCTCTGAAATTGGTAACGTAGTTTATGGACGGCCCTTTACTATTTCACTTAATTTCTAACGTGTACTTAGGATTATACTGTAATTAGGATTCTTTATCTAAAGGTCTCTTAATTTGGATTGAAAAATAAGGAGACAAAAAGAAAATTTTAGTGCGATATAAAATCGGAAAACAATTTAAACAGTAAAATAGCAGGCCATCACCATTAAAGGATGGAAATTCGTATCTTTTGTTTCCAGCAAAAGTGTCATCACCTTTTGCTACGTCTCACAAGCAGTAAACTTTGAGCATTAACGGGCTTTGGAAGATGCGTTAAAGTACAGCGATAAGGGTAATGAAAGAGTAATTTTTCTTTTTCTTTTAAGACTCGTAAAAGCCAGTGAGAAAAGAGGATAATTTTTAAAAGCGGATGGTAAAAAATTTTCCAATTCGAGTAATGGAATATGTTTTAATTGGAAACATACAATTATTCTTCACACGATTGACTGCATTTAATCATTAAAAAATTTAATAAAGCGTATCTATGTAATTATTTATATGAACACTGAGAACAATTGATGTTTAAACGCAGATCTTTTTAAGAAATTCAGCATGACATAATTTGTGTATTAAACTAAAACTTCCAGGATAAGAAAAAGAAACATCCAAGATGTTAAAGTTGTTACCTAAGTGCAGGAAAACGCCATACCTCTAGCGGCCACTTGGTGAAGCTTTTAGTCAATTTCGTAAAGAATTCTATCGACATCTGCTGTTCACATAATGAAGCTTATAGTCAATGTTTCTTTTCCTATGTAAACTGATTAAAGACTGTTGATCATTAAGGTTATTAAGGGTTTTTTAAGGGGTCTCGCAAAAATTATAGTTTGTAACGGGTAATGTTACAAGAATTTAAAGAAATTTTTTTCTGAAAGTACATATGGTAACGTTTTTATTACATTTCCAAATTATGAATGTTTTTGGTAGACAATTAATATTTTTGTTTAAAACTGTATGCTTTTAATTGAAAATTCAACTTTCGGGTTGATAATTCTTGAATTTTGTTTAAAAAATTGGTTTTCTTTCTGTAGAAAAGCAATATTTTTGTTTAACAATCAATCTTTCTGGTTAAAAACTTAACAAAATAGATTTTAAAGTAGAACGGCTTCCTTAAAATTAAAAAATTTCTTTATTGCCTAAAAATTGCACTTTTTTTAAGAATTCTCGAAATTTATTGAAAATTTGTCTTTTTCGATAGTAAATTATTCTTTTTATTTAAAAACTCATTTTGGTTAGATGAAAAAATTGAAAAATTGGGTTAAAAATTGTTTGTTTTTCGGTTGAATATTAATATTTTTGTTTAAAAATAATATTTTTGGTCAAGATTTTCACAAATAGGGTTTAAAATGGAACTAGTTTCTTAAACATTTTTTAAGATCTTTCTTTTCTAAAAAATCAACTTCTTAGTTGGGAATTCTTGAATCTTGTTTTATAAAAATGTTTTTTTTTCAGTAGAACATTAACATTTTTATTCAAAGTTTATCTTTTTAATTAACAATTTAACAACTAGGTTTAAAAGTTGCACTACTTTCCTCAAAATTAAATTTTTTTGGTTAAGAATTCTTGAATTTCATTCAAAAATTATTTATTAAAAAAATTGTTTCTTGAGAATTTTTGAATTTTTTATTACAAATTTATCTTTTTGGTAAGGAAACTGATGTTTTTGTTTAAAAAATGCTTTCTTTATAATTGATAATTCAACTTTTTAGTTGATAATTCTTGAATTTTGATCGAAATTCGTCTTTTTTGTAGTAAATTAATCTTTTTATTTACAAATTTATCTATTTGATTTAAAATTTTAACTTGTTGGTTCAAATTTTTCAATTTTATTGAAAATTGGTATTTTTTAGTATTAAATTAATCTTCCGCTTTGAAAATCCATTTTTTAAGTTCATAATTTAACTTTATGGTTAAGAATTCATGAACTCGGTTAAAAATTCGTTTTTTCGGTAGAAAATTAATCTTTTCGTTAAAAGTCTTTTTTTCTTTTGTTAAAACATTAACAGGTAGGTTTTGAAGTTGAACAAATTTCTTAAAACTTTATTTTTTAGTGGACGATTCAAAATTGTAGTTCAAAATTCCTCTCTTTGGTTGGAAATTAAACTGTTTTGTTAAAAATTCCTTTTTTGTTAAATTAATCTAGTTTCTTTTAAAATTCAACGTTTGGGTTGAGAATTATTGAATTTTGTTAAAAAATTGTTTTTTCTGGTAAATATTAATATTTTTGTTTTAAACTTAATCGTTATAGTCAAGAATTTAAAATTAGGTTTTAGAGTGGACCTAGTTTCTTAAAAATTAAAAAAATTATGTCTTTCCTAAAAATTCAACTTTTTGGTTGAGAATTCTTGAATTTTGTTTTATAAAAATGTTGTTTTTTTTCAGTAGAAAGTTAATACTTTCATTTAAAAATCATTCTTTCTAATTAAAAATTTAACAACTAGGTTTTAAAGTTGAACTACTTTCTTAAAAATGAAAAAAATGCGTACTTTCCTAAAAATTGAATTTTTTGGTTAAGAATTCTTGAATTTCATTGAAAAATTATTTATTGAAAAAATTGGCGATTGAGAATTTTTTAATTTTTTATTAAAAATTTGTCTTTTTGGTAAGTAATGTAATGTTTTTGTTCAAAAAATTCTTTCTTTTTATTGAAAATTCAACTTTTTAGATGAGAATTCTTGAATTTTGGTAAAAGTTCGTTTTTTAATTTTTTGGGATAAAATTCCTAACTTTCATAGAAAATTGGTCTTTTTTAGTAACATATTAATCTTCCGGGTTGAAAATTCATTTTTTTATTAAAAATTTAACTTTTCGATTAAGAATTTTTTAATTCGGTTCAAAATTCGTTTTTTTTCGGTAGAAAATTAATCTTTTCGCTTAAAGTATTTTTTTTTGTTAAAAAATTAACAGCTAGGTTTTCAAGTTAAACAAATTTCTTAAAAATGCATTTTTAATAGACAATTCAAAATTGTAGTTAAAAATTCTTTTCTTTGGTTGGAAATTGAACTGTTTTGTTAAAAATTCCTTTTTTTTAAATTAATCTAGTTTAGTTAAAAATTCAACTTTTGGGTTAAGAATTATTGAATTTTGTTAAACAATTGTTTTTTTCCGGTTAAATATTAATATTCTTGTTTTAAAAATAATTATTTTGGTCAAGAAATTTACAAATACAGTGGAACTAGTTTCTTAAAAATTTAAAAAAATCTTTCTGTCCTAAGATATTCTACTTTTTGGTTAAGAATTCTTTAATTTTGCTTCATAAAAAAGTTTTTTTTAGTATAAAATTAACATTTTCATTTAAAGTTCACCTTTTATTATTAAAAATTTAATAACTAGGTTCTAAAGTTGAACTACTTTCTTGAAAATTAAAAAAAGTTTTTACTTTCCTTAAAAATAAATTTTTTGGCTAAGAATTCTTGACTAACATTATTATTACACCATTAAGCCGTTTCCCTTTCGGGGTAGGCGTGACTCACTCGGTAGGCAGGGGAGTAGTGTGAGG
>JAAAKG020138157.1:0-12709 GCA_010014905.2 Druon quercuslanigerum
ATCACACAGGAGATACAATTTTTGCCTACTTTCAGGCAACCCCTTGTAACTCGAGGGTTACAATATATATATATATACGATATTCAATTAAAAACGAGTCAGGCGGTCCTCCTTGTTTACGTTTCGATCCGCCCGAAGTCAGTCAAAGGCTATTTGAAGGCAATCCCAGACACTTGACTGAAAGCGAGAGTTTGGTGTATTTTAAACGAAATACATCAAGTTTTATTTTTTTAAAAGCAATTCAATTGATAAACTAGAACCGGTGGTTAAAAATGCCTTATCAACGATACAGTTGTTCCTTTTTAGGCCCTAAGAAGTTTGCGTGTACCGAAAGAAAATTCAGATAGGCTAATTTCTTTGAAACATTTCGTGTCGACAGTCAAAGTCTAGAGATACAAACTGAAGTAAAACTATCGCCTCTTAATAAAAAAGTCCAGAGAAGTACAACTTTGAAGAAATTGGCAAGACACAATTTCCACATCCAAAATAAAACTGTAAAACGATGTAATTACCTGCGAAGGACATCTTGAAGAATTTAACATTGTTATCTTACATGCATATAAATAACAGCTACTTATGTACATATTTCTACTCAGATAAGGTAATGGAATATTCCTCAGATACAGTTGCTAACCAAATTATTCACTAAAGAATTTATCAGTTTTTGGTCTACTTTGCGAAAATGAGGACGTTTTGTGCTTTTGTTTTCACTTTGACGGTCATCGTTAATCATATTGGTAAATATAATAATATAATTTATCTATAATTCTTATTATATTTTGTATAATGAATATAAAAACTTCTATTTCTTAGACCTGTTAAGCTAACCTTAAAGGGATTTATTAGAGTTAGAAGACAGGATTAAATTTTTCAACCGCACGGTTAAATATTTTTGTCTGATATTTTGCATAAGTCATTTAAATAATATTTTGTTTTTCTGGCTAAGGCCGGTTTTTCGGAAAAATGTTTATATATTATTTAATGAACAAATGGAACTGAAACAATAGCATTGACTTTCCGGAACATGATCATTATCCAGTCATTCTCGTCTAACAAAAGCTGAAATTAGGAAAGCATGAATTAATACATTTTTAAAACGTTCAATAAAAATCGTTTCATATTTTCGGTAATAATATGAATCTTTAAGTAAGTACAGAGGAATATCTAGATACACCGCAGAGTGTAACTGAATAATTGCTAAATTGCAAAGAGTTGATTGGCCCGAGAGTTTTGCATTTTTATTTGATTATTTATAATAAGTTTATTTCAAACTATTAGAAAGTCAATATTTATACAAAAACATTGTTTAAATTTTACAAACGGTCCGCATATTGTGTAAATCATCGAAAATTCAAAAATGAATACTCTCAGAATACAAAAAATGTAATTGTTGAATTCAAGTAGATATTGGGAAAAATGATATACTATCTTGTTTAATTTTTTTTAATGCAACAACTTTTAAATTTAGAAACAAACCAAATAAGTGAATTTAAATTTTTGTAATTGCGATTTGCAGCTTTTTTTCTATATAAAATAAACAATAAACATTTATTATTATTTAGTTAAGGATATCCGGAAGTTTTCGTGTATTAACGAATAACTGTCATATTTGTTAAAGTAAAATCGTTTCTCACCTGGAAGTACTTAAAGTTATTCTGGGCGTGATTATCAGCAAGAATTTCTATTGAAAAATGAAAATTATAATATTTAAAAAAAAATTTGTTTGAAAATTTTGGAATTTGTGGTTTTTGAAAAGAACTTAGGTTTAATTCAATTTGTGAAACTGCGGAAATGATTGATTTTTTTATCGATAATTAAAAAAATCAAATAAAGTAAAAAACATGCTATCATAAAAATTGAAACATCTCGATAATTCAAGAAGCAAAAATACTTTCTCTGATCGATCCAAATAGTTACCTTAATAGCGGTTAGTGTGGTTCGATGGAAAAAAGGTTTCAACAGTTTTTGATAACACTTTCAAATACATAATTTTTTGGGAAAAAATCTCAAAAAACAAACGACTAGGTTGTCCGTCATTTGACTATTGTGGTTTCGCACAGTTGAATTTTTAAAAAAGCTAACTATAATTTTTGGGATCATTAATTAATAATATGTATTTTAAAGTGATATCAAAAACTGTTTAAACCTTTGAACGTTTCCATTACGTTTCAATTTTTCAAATCTTCTGTACTGGAGGTACTGCGGACAGGACCTCTAACTTAAAAGTCTGGTTTTTTGAGAAAACTAAGAGAGCCCATAAATCGGTATTGGTGCCCCAAATGAGCCCAAAATTCTAATATGCTTACATTTAGTTTAGGTGCATATATAAATTTAAGGTTAGTTCTTATAAGATATGGGTTCTTTTTTCAAATTTAATTTTTGCATTTTTTAAGAGCCCAAAAAGGCCTTAAATTCTGGCGCTGTTCATTTTTTCAAGTTTTTAAATTTTCTGTACTGAAGGTGCTAGCAGCCAGAACCTTCACTTAAAAGTCGGTTCTTTGAGCAAACTAAAGGAGCCAAAAAATTGGCATCGGAACGCACCTGTGATTAGATATTCCAGTAGATCATTACATCTTGAGTTGATGTCCGTGCTGCGCCACAAAGTATGGTGAAGATAGGAATTCTTAATTCAGTGAAAAACGTTGTTCGAACGGTAGTTATGTATCATTTATGATCATCCATTTTCATTTCAATTTGCTTCTACTTTTAAATGTGGCGTACTGACAAATTTATATTAAATTGATTGAAAAATAATAAGATAGATGGTTTTAAGTGGATATAAGATATTCGGATGAATTTTTAAAGACCTCATGTTGTTTTAATTATTAAACTTGGTAGTCCAGGCTTTAAAAATACATCTTCCTTGGCGACGTAGCATTCAGAACCTAAATTTAAGATGCGAGGATACTTTTTAAAAGGTTCTGTCTTTATTTGATAGGAATTATACCTTCTTGGGAGAAGTGGGGTAAGGAAATTAAATGGTTGTCCACTTGTAACCATGAAAATAGTGTATTTTTTAATGAAAACTATTTTTTAATTTATACATTGTCTCATATTTATTGGTATTATTGAATAATTTATTTACGTAAATGTTTCAACTTTTTAATTAAATCCAAATTTTCTCTTTCCTTTTCTGTCTTATCTATGTAATTTAATAGTAAAAGCAAATTTAAACGACAAAGAATGTTGAGAAACACCACCTAAAGTATCTTTCTACAACGCCTATCACCGAATTCACGATCCCGAACCTCTCTATAATTGATTTCCACATAGCTCGCAAATCGAGTGATATATCCGGCAAAATATGTTTTGGGGAAAATGAGATTTTCAAAAAATGAATAACTGCCCTAAAAGAATATGAAAATTATAACAAAATATCGGTATTGACTTTGATGTATTCTTTTAGAAATATCGGTATACCGGATTCTGTTTACCGATACTTTCAATATTTCGAAATCGATATCTCATCACTATTGCTAAAGCGTTTATGCATGGGGAGCTATTATAGTTGAAAATAACTTTCCATACCTTCGATTCAATCATCAGAATGATCCTTCCTCCAAAAAACCTGCATCCAGGCAAAGATATAAAACGTAAATTTCTAAAAAAAAAAATAATCATCCATTTCTTCTTGCAGAATGCAGTGCAAAGGACTACGGGAATCTTAATGACGAAGACAAACCTGGTCCTTCTTCTTCTGCTTCTGGAAAACACTATTCGCCTGAGCGGAATTCTCCAGAGGATCGTTATTTCCGTGTCCGGTCAAGATCTCCAACTATCAGGACTTCTTCTATCCAAATACTTGGTTATTCACTTGAAAAACTTGGGTATCTTCGGCTGATTCCCCACACAAGAAAGGACTTTCGATTCGAATTTCGAAGCTACGTTTTTGCAGCTAATAAACCAATTAGATTGCGATTAGAAGGCAAGAGGTTTACACCCGTGCCATCAAAGGAACAAATTGTATTATCAACATCCAATGGTGATATTTTTGCAATATTAGAGTATGCCGGGTTTCTTCGTGCAATATATAAAAAAGGAAAACTTAATCCGAGAGTAAAAATAAATATGATAAGCGGCGCAGTTGATATTATGACACCAGATGAAATGAGGGATTGTCCAGTAGGAAAAAATCACGCAATCTTCCCAACGAGTTTCACCAAAGATTTTGCGGAAAACAATTCACTACAGTTCGGACGGAATCCAGATGCTGGACGTATTCCTGGTTCTTCTTCGTTTGCTAGACAACATTCACCTGAACGGAATGTTACTCAGGTGCCTTCTCTTCCTCTTAGAGCCATGTCTCCTCCAGGGAAGCCCCCTTCTGATCGGGTACTTGGATTTTCATTAGAAGAACTTGGATATATACGGCTTATTCCTCGGAATAATCATAACCGGCAATTCGAATTTCGACGTTACGTAATTCCTGCGGATCTACCAATTCGAGTACAATGGCGAGGTAATAATTTTTTGCGCGTGCCAACCCGAGAACATATTGTATTATCAACATCCGGTGATGAAGTTTTTGCATTACTGGAGCATACAGGATTTCTTCGAGGATTATATATGGCAGATAAAAGTCATTCAAGGATCAAAATAAACATGACAAGCAAAGGAGTTGAAAAATTGACGGCAAATGAAAGGAGCGAATGTCATGTAGGCGAAAATTACCCAATCTTCCCACGTTGGTTTAATCGAGTTACTGTAAAAGAAGATTCTTTACAGAGTGTGTATCAATAATTCCGTGGAAGAAACATAAACAAAAATATAGTATTCTTTGCAAGTTGTAGTTGGATCTTAATTAAATTAAAATATTTAAATGCCAATGTAATATGGTTTATTTTCGAAACTATGGAGTATAATTTATAGGCATTTGAAAACATGAAATCAAACAAAATTCTAAAAGAGGGAACGGAAAGTCAAACAATGAAGTCAATTACATTCTCATCAGAGAAGGTATTAGATTTTTGTATAATTTAATCTTCTCCCAGTTTTGTTAGAGCTCCATGTTTTTTAAACCTCTGAATCCGAAAACCAGGTTTTTACAAATTTTTGGGACTTCTTTTTGCGAGACTCAAACATTCTACGAAAGAATATTCATAGGTTTTAAGAAGTTAAACCTAAATAATTAAAGTTTAATCCTAAAGGAATAAATTTTCCTAATGACTTTTCTTGATCAAATAAAAAATTACCAGAGTTGTATCACTTCCAAAATTCTAAAAACAGACGAAAATGAACATTTTAAGCAAAATAACGCACGCTATAAACTGCTAAAGATTAGTGACCTCAGCATAAAACAACACCTATCCATGATTCTCGTTTCAAACTAATAGGCCCCTTTGGGAGATGAAGAAATAGGTCACCACAACTGCGATCTAATGAGCGGTGCGATAGAAAACTGAATCAAGAAAGTCTGTGTCACTGAGGTTAGGGATATAATTAGGAAGTTAAAAAGGTAAGTTGAGTTTAAACAAGAAACTAAAATTACATCTGTTTTAATACCAATGCAGGTTATGAACTTTAATATTATACTTATATCATATTATAGAATGTATTCGTTCAAGCTGAAGGAGCTTTAACAAAAGAGAATTCAAATTACCAAATTACTGTTGTCGCTGCTATGACTGTTAGTTTAAAAAAGTCTGTGCACAAGCTTTTAGATTCTATTTTTTTCAATTTTACATTGAATTTGCAAGTAATGATCCAATCAGACAAAAATTTGTTCAAGATACAACTGTCTTCACACGTTTCGTAGAAAAGATTACTATTCAGACTCTTATAACTCACCTTTACGTTAAGAAGATTTTCTCTGAAAAGTCGTATGCAGTATTCTAATACCATGTGCTAGACTTCCTGAGAACTGAAACTTCCATCTAGCCTAGCATGTCGTCGTGGTACGACATGCCACAAAACTTAACATTTAGGGAGATATTTAAGCCGTTTCTTGATCGTATTACATTATATTTTTTGGCAAATTGTAGAACGTTAATAAGAACGCCGGGGAAACAGTGAAATGCACGATACGCCAACAACTCGCGTCTTTTTCAAATGTTCAATCGCGGCCGTCTGTATGCAGTTGCCTCGTATGAGACCTCGCACACTCTGCCGGGTGGATTTATGTTCATCATTATTGATAGCATTTATTGATTTCAGAGAAATCCGCGCTGTTTGGCACATGCACAATTAAAAAGATTGCTTACAGAGCCCGTGTTGATACAAGAATAAGGCAGCCAATGAAGGTAGCTTGATAAAAAAACATGCTAACTCGCGGTAGACGTTATGGCCCCTCCAGCCTCAGAATAATTAATCGTGCACATTGCAAGGCCGTTAGAACAGTTGACAGTTTACTGTGCTTTGAAATTTCGTTCCATAAAGAATTACGAATCACAGCTCAAACAGACGGATGCCACATAAATGAAAAAGTGAGCGAATTGATGCAAGATTTAGTATACTAAAAAATAAGGAAAAATATGAGCTCGCCTTCTAAAAAATTTTCAGATAGAGAAAACACTATCATAATTTAAAAATATTCACTACATAGGACGTTCTCGTCACATTTCGTTGAACGGCTATGACGGCCAATTTAAGAAAAGAAGATATTTTGCGACAAACAAAGATGCATTTTCACATTGACAAAAGCGCTTGCTAACACGTGAATATGTATCGCAAAGTAATATCTCGAAATGATTGAATTACTTTTTAATATTTTATTTTATTTGAAATTTCGTTTAAACTGGTGGAACTATGAAAGCTGCTTAATAGGCTGCATGATTTAACAAATAAAAAAAAGATGAAGAATAACAAGAATCCTCCCCTAGGCACTGTACGACCTTGCAGTAGGTGGTGAGGCATAAGCGGAAGGAATATAGGGATCGAACGGACCTTGGCCCGATTGCGTATGGATATGGATGAAAGACCCTAACTGTCACGGCCCTTGTGGATCCATGGGTCAAAGTCCCACCCGGACTGATCTCTAGTTCTTGGAAACGGGACATAAATAACTTACAGCTCGCGCAGCGACCAAGAAACAGCCCTCCATTAGTATGGTGGCCTGTAAACGGATACTCATTAAAAGTCTCGCTTAGTGCGACCACTCGCCTAAGGCAATGGTGTAGAGTGATCTTGCCCGTGGCACCTTGACACCTAGGGGTTACGAACATGTCCTAACGGTTTCTTAGGGACACTGGAAAAACTCCCCGAGTAATTAGTCTTACCCTAGCATGCGGTTTTACAGATGCGGAGCTTTTATTTACCTAGCTACTCGTTGAAACAAAATGGGACACGCACAAACAAAATTGAAAGAAAAAGGAGAAATTATTGCGGCGGAGGGGGAGACGGGCTAGTCCCTAACGGGTCTATCAAGGGAGAGTCTACCAGGAAGAGGTGGTGCCTGTCAGTTTACAGGTGTTTCGAGGAGTGGCTTACATGCGACGCAGATAGGTATGTCGCTAATTCAAGGACCCTGGTTAGTTTGAGATACCATTAGGTCTGCAGGCGGGGGTCTGTTTTTTTACAGGGACTTCAAGGCGGCCAATGCATGTCCCGCTGCTTAAGCTATGATTAAGAGACTGGATGATGATAGTTACGGATCCTAAAAAAATAGAACATCTACTAATGGGATTCAGTTACTTTCCATATATCAGTAATAACAATCTATCAGTAGAGGTACGTACACTACTGAAATATTTCAAGGTATGGGGTCTTCCTCGCTTGCTGGGGTGCGATGGAAACTCCCACCATACTTTGTGGGACAGCACGGTCATCAACTCAAAATGAAAAGATATACTGGGATACCTAATCATGACTGAATAGACATTCTTAATGCAGGGAATACTCCTGTGTTTCATATCTCGGTCAGGGAGGAAGTTATGGACATCACTGTATGCACCGGTAGTTTTATAGATAACATTAAGAAGTAGAGAGTCTCAGATAAACCCACTCTCTCAGATCACTGACAGATAGAGTTAAAGTTGCAATCCATTGTATCCACAGGTACTAAATGAGCCAGAAATACAATAACAACGGATTGGGATCATTTTTCCATGGAAATGAGAAGGAAAATTTTAGATGTGCTCAGGTAATTTATAGACGTGGATACAACTTATAAAAGTAGCTATCGACCTAGAAGAGTCCGAAAGGTTGATCAAGGCACATTTTGCAGGCTTCACAAGTTTAGGAGAAGTGGTGCGACACTCCCGAGGCAACCATAGTCGCTTAAGGCACGACTGGCCCCTAGTCCAGATAGCATATATCAAGTCTTCATATAGAGGGTCGAAAAGATCATAATAAGGCTAAACATGAGATCTTCTAGGGCTAGTCTAAATGTGGGCAGGCTCGGCTAAACTTTAACCAAGGAATTGCGTGCCATTAGCCTCTCATCTTTCATGCTAAAGTCAGTGGAAAGACTCGTAGATAGATGTCTCTACAATGAGGTCTTCTCAAGTAGGCCACTTCACAAATAGCAACACGCGTATAGGGCTAGCCACTCGAATAAATAAACACTAAGCGGAGCAGTAAACCTAAATGAAGGACAAATAAAACAGAAAAGCTTGGCGATTGAAATCTTAATGCAAATCGAAGGAGCATTTACCTATATCTATGGAGATGTGATCAGGGCGGTCGTGATCGCAAACTTTATGTGGCTTCGTTGAGTCGGGATGTCCGCTGGGTGGTATTTTATCGCTCTTGCCGTGGTACTTTGTAGTGGCTCAACTACTTTATCTGATCACGAGTCAGGGCCACCACGTTACAGGATATGCGAGTAAGGCGAACGCGCTCATATTCACCAGAAGGTATAAGTAAAATCATGAGTACATTGAAATTGGCAGAACAACAAAGGGAATTTAAAGAACGAGCTTAATATTTAGGAGTAATTCAGTATAAAAAGCTGCCATTGAATGAGCACCTGGAAAACAAGTGCAAGAAGCTAGTAGTCATTTTATGACTCTGCAGGAGTGCCATAGAAAAAGTCTGGGGCTTAAAACCGTAGACACTTAAGTGGGTCGATAAAGCAATCCTGTGACCTCGGCTG
This sequence comes from Druon quercuslanigerum, assembly GCA_010014905.2. NCBI lineage: Eukaryota > Metazoa > Arthropoda > Insecta > Hymenoptera > Cynipidae > Druon > Druon quercuslanigerum. The sequence goes on from JAAAKG020138157.1 coordinate 9,032, forward strand.
TTATTTCCAATAGCAAGGACCAGGGGACTGTTTCGGAAAGGCATCACTGATGCTTCAAAGTCGACACCCGCGACTGCTTTGGGGTACTAAAAGGTTTGCCCTAAAAGCGGCCACTCAAAGGCTATTGTTGCGAAGGCGGCCTGGAGATTAAATAGTGTAAACGACAGTAGCATCTAGACAGTTTTGCGAATACACTTTAAAATCGCGAGGAGGACGTTACTGAGCATGCTGAAAGAAAAAATATCAACTCGCGGCCACCTCTTTAAAACTAAATTTATAGATGGTTCCAGGAACAAGGAGAACGTAGGATCCGGTATATATTGTGGAAGAAATTCAATGGGATTTACTATCGCGATGGGATCCTAGCCTACAGTTCTAAAATCTAAAATTATGATCATGCTCTAGTGCACTGCAGGCACTAAATAAGCTAGCGACAGACAAGCGAGTTTCTCTCCTCTGAATTCATGGACACTGCGGCATCAAGGGAAATGAAATAAAGATAAACTCTAAGAGAGCGAATGAATTACTCAAGCTCGGGAGGATCAAGGTCAAATTCCTTACAGAAATGTTTATAGGACACGGAAACCTCCGGTATCACAGACGTAAGATAGAACTAAAAGAAAGTCCTCTCTGCCGTCTTTGCGGAAAGGATAATGAGACGGCTACTTATATTTAATGTAACTGCCATGCGATTGCGGGGAAACGTTTTATACTCACAGGCAGTTTCTGCACCAATGATTATGAAATATCAGCTCACAGCGTGGCTGCGTGGCTACGTGCTTAATAGCACGTGGACGTTTAAAGTACGTAATCTGGAAATAAGTTTTTCTAGGTTATTTCTAAGGTCAACCCTTACAGCGGCTCTATCTCCTATTTTAACTGTATTTCTTACAATTAAGGCTTTATTAGTATGTAATACTTTTGTTTATCAAAATTAAAGTTTTAAAAAAGTTTTAAAATCACTTATCGTAGGAGAATGTTAGAAATTACATTATAATTCTTTCTAAACCAAAACGTCACTAAAATTAACCTAAAGCAAATTTCAAAGATTCATTTTTCCTAAGCCTAAATCACTCCTTTTCCGTGTAGAATGCAGTAAGTATGTTTCCGTGCCCAGCCAAAAAGTTGCTTTATTATCAGTATCCACAAATAAAACCTTTTTCGGATACAAATTGTCTACAGGCTGTATCTAATTAACTGATTGAAAAAAGTATAATGTTGGTTTTCATACAAAGCCTAAATGAGAAATTATTTAATTTTTGAAGTTTAAAAAAATAATGTTACTATTTGATTATTTTTTAATTTTTTATTTTAAAATTCAAAATGAGATTAAGGTCAAAACTAAGTACCGAACCAGTGAAAAAAAGTTTCAGTCACATAGTCGCGTATTTCTTCAAAAAGTTTAATTTTGTTCAAATAAGTCGAAAGCGTCACGCGATCAAATTCAATTATTCTGCAATGTAAATTAAACAACTTGTTGAGTTTAAAGAATTTTTTAAATATTATATTAACAAAAAGTCCCAGTTTAAAAATATTATTTAATTTGAAAATCACAATTCTCTGCAATCTGTGTATTATTCACTTAATTTATTTAAGGAGTAGAAAATCAAGCAGACGTATTTTTATCATGTTAGTGTATGTTCATTATTAGACCTTTTTGAGACGAACATATTACATAGTTTCTCCGAAATATAGAATTTTTAATTTTTAAATATCATTTCAATTGTTTAATTTAAGCCGGTGGTCAATAATGGCTGGCTAACAAAATCATCGTTCCTCTGAGGGCTTAATAAGTGTGCGAGTACCAAAGGAAAATACAAATTGGCTAATTTCATTAAAAGTTGTTGTGTCAACAGACAATAGCAAGAAACAAGAATCAAAATTAAACCATTAATTGTCAATAAATAAGTCAAAAAACGTAGACTTTGAAAGAAATCTGCGATATTAGCTTTTTGAAGAAAAAACTTCCTTTCATCTGTTATTACAATGTAATCATTATATTAATCATAATAAAAATGTGAAACGATGTAATTATCTGCGAAGGACAACCTTCTCGTTCATAACGTGGTTATCTCATATGTATGTATTATAACAGCTACTTATGTATATATTTGTACTAGAATGAGGCCACAGAATATTCCTAGGTACAGTTGTTAACTAAATTATTCACTGAAGCATTAATCAGTTTTTTGTCTACTTTGAAAAAATGCAGTTGGTCTGTTCTTTTGTTGTCACATTGGTGGTCATCGTTAATTCTATTGGTAAACATAATAATATATCTATAATTCTTATTAAGCTTGATATAATACATGCATTAAAACGGCTATTTCTAAGGCGTGCCAAGCAAACCTCAACACGATTTATTAGAATTAGAACCCGGAATTCCATTTTTCGACCCCGCGGTTAATTATTTTGGTCTAATGTTTTAAACACGCAATCTAAATATTATTTTCCTTTGCTGACTAAAGAAAACATAAAAGAAACAATCGCAGCGACAATTAGTATTATCTGTGTGTGAATTTTTAGGACATGCGCATTGCCAAATCAACCTTCGCAAACTCGCGATATTATTACCCAATTTGTGTGAAATAAAAAGTCTAGAGCCTTCAATTTTGTACTATTTTCAAATTTTTTACTTAAAGTATGATAAAAGTATTTTATAAACCATTTTTTATTTGAAAATTTCAGAATTAGCACTGCAATTGCTTTAAAGTTATCTTAGGTAGATATGCAGTTTCTACTTTTATGGAAAATTAAGAATGAATAATCGCTGTTAAATATTTATTTAATTTGAAATATTACGAAATTTTCATGTGTTTAGAAAGCTATTTATTGATTTATTGTGTGAGATTTATTTCTTGATTACACAAGGCTGAAAGATACATAAATCCTACAGTTGATACCCTCCTGCCAGAAAAAAAATCTTCAGACTGGCGAAGGCTGATTTTTCAATCAGAAAAATGCCAAAACTTTTTATTTGTTCATTTTGATTGCTTACGAAATAAACAAGAAGAATTAATTACGATAAATCGTTTGCTATAATATCCGGAGCATCTTGAATCAATAAGAAATATCCAAATTGGCAAAAATCGCTCATTTAAATATGTCACTAAAATAACTCCTTACACCAATGGTTTTTTGTTAACTTTTAATCAAAATAGTAACTAAAAATTTTTCTAAATAAAAACTTGAGTTTGTTCTACTAAGAAAAGTATATTGTGCAAAGAAATTGGATACCCTGCTCACTAGTTGCACACGATATTTTTTCCATAACTGTCTGCATCAATTCAGATGACGAGCGAAAATCCGAAATTGAAAAAATCACAAATTCCAAAACTTTCCAGAAAAATTCTTTATAGCAATTCTAATCATTAATCTATTATAAATGTTGTAACTGACTATCATTCTTAGAATCATTTAAAGTATTTCTAGAAATAAAAAAGCTTTTTAAATAAAAATGACAATCTTTTAACATATATATGTACAATTGTGTGCAATTCCCAGGTCCGTCCACTTAGCATCGCCGCCAAGGCAAATTAAAAAATTAAAAAATGGCTCTTTAAACTGCCAATAATATGGTGGCGGATATAGCACGACCTCTATTTAGCGTCATTAGCAATGGAAACACACTAAAAAGTATTAAAATGAGATAGACGATCCTCCCTTCGTCACTTGGAA
>JAAAKG020138159.1:0-12709 GCA_010014905.2 Druon quercuslanigerum
TGTGTTAAGGAATAGGAAGAGGGTGAATGAAAAATGTAAACCCTTAGGGGACACATTAGAAGCTTCCACTAACAAATTTAATATGTTAATGTATTTTCCATTTTAAAAAGATTGTAAATAGTGGCCATTCACTTAATGTAGGGAATTCATTTTTTTTTCATTTTTGTTTACAAAAATTAATTTTTATTGCCTTAAAAAGTGAGGAGAAATGAGGGAAGGGAAAGAAGGGGAAGGAAAAAAAGGAAAATTAGAAAAGTTAATGTAAATTAGGAGAGAAGGAGTAGAGGAAATGAGGAGAAATAAAGAGAAGAGAATTAGTGGAAGTGAGGGGAAATGAAAGGATGGAAATTAGGAGAAATAAGAAGAGATGAGGATTTGGATTTGGAATGAGGATTTGGATTTGGATTACAAAATATAGTTCCCAAGCTTTGTTCTTGAGTAGACAAGGAAGAAAAAATTTGAAAATAAGTTCTCAAAGTATTATCTGTTTTTTTTAATAAAAAATAAAAACAAATTTTCAAATGTTGTAAAAATATTTACATTACAACTTTATTGTTAACTAAAAAAAAAGATTTAAAGAAAAATTTTTTTTTCCTTTCTACTATTTCTACTTTTTTCTCTTGATAACTCATTCTTCTGGTTCCGTTTCCCACAGGAAGTATATTCGCGAAACGATAAGATTTCGCTGACAGTGTTCGCGAAAGTAAAGAACATTCGCTTTAATGTCCGGCTCAACGACCAAGCCAGAGGTCCAGTGAAATACGGGTCTCTAACACACAAAGCGGACTCATTAGTCAAAACTTAAACTTATAAAAAATAAAAAATAAATTTAAAATAAGTAGATAATTTTTGACAATGTATTAATTGTTTAAACAAATATTTTTTAATTGTTATAACTATTACCTCACACTAACTCAAAAGTTTTAAAAAGTTGAAAATTCCAGAAAAAAACACATTACACTAAGAGAAGATAGATATAAACAATATTAGATTGTTTAAACAAATATTTTGTTTAAAATGTTGCTATAAATAATAACAAATTTTTTTTATTCAATTTTTTGTTAATTTTACTTACTTAAACCTATGTAAAAAATTAAAAAACTCTTTAACATTATTTTAAGAAAAGTTTGATATATATAATAATAAATTGTTTAAACATTTAATTTGTTAACTTTTATCAATTATCGTCTCACGTTTAATAAAAAATGGTAAAAATTTTTGAAAATTAAAACAAAAGGTTTTTCTACCACTATTCCAAAATGATATTGTTATAAATAATAATAATAATTTATTTAAATAATTATTTTTGTTAACTTTGGATATTTAATACACCATTCCAAGTGACTTTCTAGCTCTATTTAAGGAGAACTTTGTTATAAATAATAATATAATAATAATAATAATATTGTCAAATTACATTAATTATAATTTTAATTTGAGTAAAAAATTGGAAATTTTAGGAAAATTAGAAACTTTTTAGCATTATTTTATGAAAATGTTGCTATAAATAATAACAAATTGTTTAATTAAATTTTTTGTTAATTTTAGTTACATAACTCCAAGTGACTTTCTAGCTCTATTTAAGGAGAACTTTTTTATAAATATTAATTAACTGTTTTCACAATAAATTTTGGTAAGAGAAAATTGTTATGAATAGTATCAAATTGTGTTGAAAATTATGTATTGTCAAATTTCATTATTTATAATTTGAATTTAAGTAAAAAGTTGGAAATTTTAGGAAAATTAACAATTTTTTAGCATTATTTTAAATAAATTATTTTAAATTATTTAAAATGTCGCTATAAATAATAAAAAATTGTTTAATTAAATTTTTAGTTAATTTTAGTTACATAACTCTATGTGAAAAATTGAAAAAAAGATTAATAATTTTCAAAACCCGCATATTTCTAGCATTATATTAAAAAAATATTATTATAAATAATGATAAATTGTTTCTACAATTAGTTGTGCTTACTTAAAAAAATTACTAAATAATTAAAAATTAAAAATGAAAAGGTTTAAAACTCAAAAGAATCTGCAACTTTTTATCATTATTTTAAGATATTATATATGACAATATAAAATAATAAATTATTTAAACAATCAGATTTGTTAATTTTAAATAATTATTACCTCACTACAAGTGAAAAGTTGAAAAAATGTTGCAAATATCGAAAAAATCGGCAAACTTCTTAACATTATTTAAAGGAAATATTACATATATTAATAAATTATTTAAACAATCAGTTCTGTTTGCTTTAAATAAATAATAAATAATTATAATTGGAAATTTAGAAAAATGTTGGAACTTTAAAAAAAATCCGCATTTTTTTAGCATTATCTTACGAGAATATTTCTGTAAATAATAATAAATTGTTTAAATAAATATTTTGTTAACTTTGATTGTTTAATACATCACTCTGAATAAAATTTTTTAAAAAGATTAATTTTTCTTTAAACAACATCTTTCTGACATTATACTAAATGAATATTATTATAAATAATATTAAATTGTTTAAACAATTAGTTTTTTAACTTGAAATGATTATTACCTAATTCTCACTGTTAAAAAAAAATGGTAAAAATGTTTAAAAATTGGAAAAAGCGTTTTTCTACCACTATTCTAAAAAGATATTGTTATAAATAATAATAATTTATTCATATAATTATTTTTGTTAACTGTAATTATGAATTCTTTCTGAGTAAAAACTTAAAAAAAAAGTGGTTGAAAAGATTCGAAAAAACCGCTACTTTCTACCTCTTTTCTAAGAAAATATTGTTATAAATATTATAAATATTATAAAAAATAATATTGTTTATAGAAAATTGTTTAAACAAGTTTTTTAAATTCTGATTTTCTCAATTTTTTAACCTATTTCTACTTTTCCAGCAACGCGAAGACATAGTTAATTAAATTTACAAAAATAATTGTTGAAACAATGAATTATTGTTTATAACAATTTTATATTAGAGTAATGTCAGAAAGTTGCGATTTTTTTGGAATTTCCACGCTTTTTTCAACTTTTCACTCCGAGTGAAGTAATAATTCATAAATGTTAGGAACAATAATTGTGAGATTGATATATTTTAAAAATTAATTAAAGTTATATTATTATGTTTAACAATTTTGTTAACAAAGGTAACAAAAATAATTTTTTAAACAATTTATTATTATTTCTCACAATATTATCTCATAATAAGGATAAAAAGTTGCAATTTATTCCTAAACTTCCAATATTTTTTATATTTTTAGTCAGAGTGATGCAATAAATAATTCAAGTTAACAGTTTATTTTTGTAAACAATTTATTATTGTTTATAATCATTTTTTCCAATGGTAATGCTACAAAATTCTATTTTTTCCTTAAATTTAATACTTTTTAAAACTTTTTATTTAAGGTTATGCAATAATTATTACAATTTATAAAATTATTTATTTAAACAATTTCGCCTTATTTATAACTGTTTTCATGTAATAATGCTAGAAAGTTGCCATTTTTTCTAAAACTTCCAACCACTCCCCACATTTTTAATTAGACCGACGTAATAAATAACGCAATTAAACAGTGTATTTATTTAAACAAATTATTATTGTTTATTATTATATTTTCTTAGAGTAATGCTAGAAGATTGTGACTTTTTCTTAGATTTACAATTTTTGGTCAACTTTTCAATTTGATGAGGACAATAAATTATGAAAATAAACAAAGCTTTGTTTAAACAATTTATTATTGTTTATTATCATCTTTTCTAATAGCAATGCTATAAAATTCTGTTTTTCTGAAATTTCAAACTTTTTAAAACTTTTTAGTTAGGTTAAGGCAATAATTATTAAAATTTACCAAATTATTTGTTTAAACAATTTTTCTTTATTTATAAATATGTTTTCATGTAATAATGCTAGAAAGTTGCCATTTTTTCTGAAACTTCCAACCACTCCCCACATTTCTATTTAGAGCGAGGTAATTAATAATGCAATTAAGCAGTGTATTTATTTAAACAAATTATTATTGTTTATTATTAAATTTTCTTAGAGTAATGCTAGAAGATTGTGACTTTTTCTTTACATTTTTTTTATTTTTTTTTATTTTTTTATTTTATTTTTCTTTTTCTAATAAACAAAGCTTTTGTTTAAACAATTTATTATTGTTTATATACCTCTTAGCGTCTACTAATGCTAGAAAGTTGCACTTTTTTCCTAAATTTTCAACTTTTCTTTTACATTCGATAAAATATGCTATAAATAAAATATTTCTGAATGTGAGGAAAATGAATAAAAATAAATAATGCACTCTTAACACAAGGCATAAGCGATCGTGTTTTCAAATTTTATTCAGAGAAGGAAACGTTTATAAAGTGGAGTGGTAAATTTTGTCTAAAATTATCGCTTTGTCTCGGAACCACCAGGCAGACTCATTTCATATAGTGTTTCTACTATATAACTCTAAAGTCCATTCTATATTACGAGGTCACACTTCACCATAAATAAACTGTTCTCCGGTAAACTAAAGTTAATTCGACTTCCCTCAAAAGTTCATCTCTAAAATATTTAATTATTTAGTATTAAATTTATTTCAACAGAATAAAGAGGAAAAGAATCAATTTAAAAAAAAAAAACTTTTTATTTTGACAATCCGCGATTTAAAAATTCTATTTTTAATTTTTTATTATTATTGCATAAAATAATAATTCATACATGTATGGTAATTAAATGTACCCAGTAATTTGTACACTTTCGGAGATACTCAAGTCCTCAGAACAAGTGACAAAAGCATTCTGCACAGAATTTATTCAACAGACTTAACTCATTTTGCATAATTAAAAAACTTTTGTTGTTGACGCTTCAGAAACGCGTTATTTAAATTGAAACGGAGTTTAATAAACATTGTGTTTTCATTTTCCTTTCCCTTCCCGTTTTTCTCGTTTTCCCTTTACATTTTTTCCTTTCTCTTCTCGTTTCCTTTTTCTTTTCCCTTAAAACTTCTCCTTAACCCTTTCCTGTAAACCATTCCCTTAAACATTTCCTTTTTTATCCTTTCTTTTAACAATTATCCTTTCCTTTTACCCCTTTCTATTAATTCTCTCCATCTCTACTCTTTTGGATTACATTTATATTTACCTTAACACTCTCCCTTAACCCTTGCCACCTCCCCTTTTTCCTTTCCTTATCCACTTCTTATATTTAATGCTTTCATTTCCCTTAACCGATTCCCTTCACCCTTTCCTTAACCCTCTCTTTCAACCCTCTTTATCTACCTTTTTTCCTTTTCCATTCCTACTTGTCTATTTAACCCTCTCCATTTTCCATTTCTTTTCCTCTTTCATTTTGTCTTTCCCTTAACCCTCTCCTGTGACCCTTTCCATCTACCGTCTTTCATTTTTCTTTTTCTTGTTTTCTATTTTTTTCTTTCCCTTAACACTTCTCCTAAACCCTTTTCTATAACCTATTTCCTCCGCGATTTTTCTTATTGCTTTATTTTTTACCCTTTTTCTTTCCCTTTGACTTTATTCTTTTCCTTTTTTTCTCTTTTTTTCCCTTTTTCTATCCCTTCCTTTAACACTTATCCTTTCCTTTTAACCCTTTCCATTAACTCTCTCCATCTTTACTCTTTCCGATTACTTTTATTTTTACCTTAACACTTTCCCTTAACCCTCGTCACCTTCGCTTTTTCCTTTTCTTTTCCTCTTCTTTTCTTTCATGCTTTCGATTTTTCGTTTCCTTTAACCGATTCCCTTCACCCTTGTCCGTAAGCCTCTCTTGCAAACCTTTTATCTCCCCTTTTCCTTTCCTATTTGTCTATTTAACCATCTCCGTTTTCCATTTCTCTTGTTTTCCCTTTCATTTTTCCTTTCTCTTCCCCTTTCCTTTTTCCTTTCCCTTAACACTTCTCATTAATCCTTTTCCTTAAACCTTCTTCTCCGTGATTTTTCTTATTCCTTTTTTCCCCTTTTTTTCCTTTGACTTTATTCTTTTCCCTTCTTTCTCTTCCCTTTTTCCTTTTTCTATCCTTTCCTTTTAACGCTTTTCATTAACTCTCTTCATCTCTACTCTTTCAGATTACTTTTATATTTACCTTGACACTCTCCCTTAACCCTCGCCACCCCCCTTTTTTACTTTCTTTTTCTCTTCTTTTCTTTAATGCTTTCGATTTTTCGTTTCCCTTCACCCTTTCCCTAATCCACTCTTGCAACCCTCTCTATTTCCCCTTTTTCCTTTTTCTTTCCTACTTTTCTATTTAACCCTCTCAATTTTCCATTTCTCTTCCTCTTTCATTTTATTTTTACCTTAACCCTCTTCATCTACCCTCTTTCATTTTTCTTTCCCTTTAATCGTTACCCCTTTCCATTTCCCCCTTTTACTTTACCTTTACTTTACCCCCTTTACTTTACCCTTTTACTACCTCTCTCCGATTTTTCTTATTACTTTTTCCTTTTGCCATTTCCTTTTCGTTTTAATCTATTCTTTGCCCTTTTCTCGTTTTCTTCCCCTTTTCCTTTTTCTATCCTTTCCTTTCACCCTTATCCCTTTTTTTAACTATTTCTATTTACCCTCTACATATCTACTTTTTCGGATTAATTTTATCTTTACCTTGACACTCTCTCTTCACCCTCTCTATCAACCTTTTTTTCTTTTCATTTCCCCTTTTTCTCCTTCAAACTGTCGATTATGCTTTTCTCTTAACCCTTTCTTGCAACCCTCTCCATCTCCCATTTTTAATTTTCCTTTCCCTTTTTTCTTATTAGCCCTTTCTATTTCCCCTCCACTTCCCCTTTCAGCTTTCCTTTTTCTTAACACTTTCCTTTAAAAATTTCCCTTAATCCTGCCTCACTTCTATTTTTGTTATTACTTTCTACTTTCGCCAGTTCCTCTCCATTGGACTTTACTCTCTTCCCTTTTTTTCTCTTCCCCTTTTCATTTTCCTATCTTTTCCTTTAACCCTTACTCCGTCCTTTTAAATATTTCCTTTAACCTTATTTATTCCTACTCCTTAAGATTACTTTTATCTTTACCTTAACACTATATCTTAACCTTCTCCATCTCCCCCTTTCCCTTTTCTTTTCCAATTTTTCTATTAAAACCTCCCCATTTTCCATTTCTCTTCTCTTTAATTTTATATTTCCTCTAACCCTTGCTTGCAATCCTCTCTATCTCCCCTCTTTCATTTTCCGTTTCACTTCCCTCTTTATTTTCCCTTTCCCTAAACACTTGCCCTTAAACCTTTTATTTAAATACTTCCTTTAATCCTACCCCTCTCTGATTTTTCTTATTACTTTTTGCTGTTGTCATTTCCTTTCCCTTTGAATCTATTTTTTCCCATGTTTTTGTTCTCTTCCCCTTTTCCTTTTCCTTTTCTATCCTTTTCCTTAACCCCTATCCCTTATTTTTAAGCATTTCCACAGACCCTCTCCATCTCTAATTTTTCGGATTACTTTTATCTTTCCGCTAACACTCTCCCTCAAACCTCGGCTTCAAAATATTCGAGTTATGTTTCCTTTAATTCCCTTAACCCTTTTCTTAATTATTTCCGTTAACCCTTTTCTTTTCCAACCCTCTCCCTTTTTCCCTATTACTTTTCCTTTTCGCTTATTATATTTCCTTTTCAATTTCTTTTTTACTTCTTACCCTTCTATTTCTCTTTTCTACTTAAAACTTTTCTTTAAACTTTCCCCTTTTCCTATCCTTTCCCTTGAGTATTGACTTCAACATTTTGCTCAACCCTCTCTTTATCTACTTTTTATAATTACTTTTCTTTATTGTTCCTTTAATCATCTATCTTAACGCTCTCTGTCCTCTTTTTTCCTATTACTGTTCTCTTCGTCACTTTAATACTTTCCATGCTCCCTTTTCCTTAACCCACTGTCTCAACTCGTTCCTGAATTCATTGTCTTAATCCTTTTCTTTTGTTTGCCTCTCACCTTCTAATTATTACTTTCCCCCTTTTTTATTACGTTTCTTTTTCAATTTTCTTTCTCCTCTTCCCCTTCCAATTTTCCTTTATTTTTTTTTCATTTCCATTTCACCCTTTTTCTAATTACCCCTTTAAATTTCAACATTCATTTTCACTTTCCCTTTCCCTTATCTCTTCACCTATGCCCTTTCATTTGGACTATTTTATTAACCCTGCCCCACTCCAACTTTTCTTATTACTTTTTCCTATCCTCGCTTTCCTTCCTCTTTGACTTTATTCTTTTCCCTCTTCCTTTTCTCTTCCCCCTTTTATATCCTTTCCCTTGAACCTTAACCCTTCTACTTAACCATTTTCCTCAACCCGCTCTTGCCCTACTTTTTCAGATTACTTTTTGCTTTTCCTGCACCCTTTTTTTGTTCTCTCTTCTTCTCTCCTTTTTGTTATTACGTTTCCTTTTAAATTTGCGTTTTTTTTCTTTTTCTTCGCCTATTCCTTCGTTTTCGCTCTTTTTTTCTTTCTCTCCCCCTTTTCCTTAACCCTTTTCTTTAATTCGTTTCCTTAATTCAGTCTCTCTCCGATTTTTCGTATTACTTTGTATTTTTATTTCCTTTTTCTGTTTTTCCTTCCCACTTTTCCTGCCCTCTTTCCTTTTTCCTTTCCCTTAACACTTCTCCTTAACTTAACCCTTTCATATAAAACATTCCCTTAAAACTGACCCTCCGCGATTTTTCTTATAATTTTTTTTTAGCTTTTGCTTTCCCTTTTTCTATTTAACCATCCCCGTTTTTGATTTCCCTTTTCTTTAATTTCATCCTTCCCTTAACCCTCACTTGCAATCCTCTCTATCTCCCCTTTTTCATTTTTCTTTCCCTTTTTTTCGTTACCGCTTTCCAATTTCCCTTTACCTGAACACTCGCCCTTGAAACTTTTCTTTCAACCTTTCCCTTAACCCTACACCTCTCTGATTTTTCTTCTTAATTTTGCTTTTTCTATCCTTTACCTTAACACACATCCCTTCCTTTAAGGCATTTTCACTAATCCTATCCATCTCCACTTTGTCCGATTACATTTATCTTTCCGCTAACACTCTCCCTTAAACCTCTCCATCTTTTCGTTTTTTTTCCTTTCCTCTTCTTCTCTTTAATAATTCCGAGTTCTCATTTCGCTTAACTTCCTTAACCGTTTTCGTAATTATTTTCTCTAACCCTTTTCTTTTCCATCCATCTCCCTTTTTTCCTCTTACTTTTCCTTTTTGCTTATTACATTTCCTTGTCAATTTCTTCTTTACTTTTTCCGTTTTACTTCCCCTTTCCACTTAAACCTTTTCTTTAAATTTCCCCCTTTTCCTAGCCTTTTCCTTGACTATTGACTGAAAAATTTTCCTTAATCCTCTCTTTTTATAGTTTTTATGATTTTTTTTCCGTTTTCTTTAATCATCTCTGTTAACGCTCTTAGTCCCCTTTTTCCCTATTCATTTCCTCTTAGTCACTTCAATACTTTCCATGCTCCCTTTCCCTTAGCCCATTCCCTCATCTTGTTCCTAAATTCATTTTCTGAATCCTTTTTTTTTCTTTGGCCCTCACCTTCTTATCATTACTTTTCCATTTTTCTTATTACGTTTCCTTTTCAATTTCCTATTTTCCCTCTTCCCATTCCAATTATTTTTTCTTTTCGTTTCCATTTTAATCTTTTTCTATGTACCCCTTTACATTTCCCCTTTCACTATTACTACCCGTTCCCCTTATCTCTTCACCTAAACCACTTTATTCGGACTATTCCCTTATCCGTTTTCCCTCTTCCTTTTCTCTTCCCCTTTTCCTGTCCTTTCCCTTGACCCTTAACCCTTTCACTTAACCATTTTCCTTAACCAGCTCTTTCTCTACTTTTTCAGATTACTTTTCGCTTTTTCTTAATCCTTTTGTTTTGTTCTTTCTCCTTCTCCTCTTCTTGTTATTACGTTTCCTTTTCAATTACCTTTTTTTCCTATGTTGCTTCACCATTCTTTCATTTCCCGCCTTTTTTCCTTTCTTTCTCCCATTTTCGTAAGCCTTTTCTTTAAATCTTTTACTTAACCGAGTCTCTTTCCGATTTTCCTTATTTTTTTATATTTTTCTTTCCCTTTTCTGTTTTTCCTTCCCGTTTTCCTTTCCCACCCCCCATCATTCCCTTATTACGCCCACTCTCTTTCTTTTCATTACTTTTCCCCTTTTCTATTGCATTTCCCTTCCCTATTAAAGCAGGCTCTTACTTTCCAAGTCGGTTTCATCCAATTGTGTGGGATCTCCACCCTCGCAAAATTAATTTTATGCTGAATTTAAATCTACTTCAATTAAGGAACAGAATAAGTCTCAGCCTTCAAATTTCAGGATTTTGATACTTGTAAATTTCACAAATAAGGATGAAAGCGTTTGCGTACAATTAGTGTTTACTTAATTATCCTGTCAAAATTTAAATTTGATTTAAATTGAGCTTTCAGCGCCTCCCAAATGAGCTCAAGACTAAAAGATTTATAACGTGCCTTTCCATCGCAAATTGAAGGTGAAAGGGTAAAAATTGGAAGCGAAGAAAAAAGAAGGAAAATTTAAAAGGAAAGTTCGTGAAATAGAGTCCCAGTGGAAATTCGAGGCGTTGCCCGCGGACATTTTTTTTTTGAAATTATGATTGAAGCCGACGCTGCGATCCGACTCGTTATATTTCCATTTGTGTCGCACTTTATTAAAATTTACTAATTTGAGTAGTGATTATTCTTATTTTTCTAACTGTTAAAAAAAATTGTATAATTTTTAAAAAAGTTTTTGCCTTGATGTTTATTTATTATTTGTTCACAACTAAAAATAAAAATAAAATTTTAAAACTTGAGAAAAAATCGCAAAATGCTAGCAATAATCTAACAGAAGATTGCTATAATTACTTATAAATTGTTTACACAAAAACTTTGCGAACTTTCATTAATTATTACCGCACTCTAACTGAAAAATAAAAAAAAATAAAAATTTCCTTAAAAATTCGCATCTTTGTAGCCTTATTTTAAGAAAAAATTGTTATAAATAATAATATATATTGTAAATCATTATTTTGGTTCATCATAAATCAATATTACCTGACTTTAACAGAAAAGTTGAAAATTCCAAAAAAACCCAACTTTCTTGAATTTCTCTAAGGGAAGGTGGTTATAAACAATAAAAAGTTGTTTAAAAAAATTATTTGTTAACTTTAATGAAATATTATCTTATTAAAACTAAAAATTAAAAAGAATATTGTAAATTTAAGAAAACATCACAATCTTCTAGTAATAATGTAAAAGAACAATAAATATAAGAACATAAACAATAATAAATTTTTTTTATTTAATTAAAAACTTTAATTACAGAAAAAAGTATTTTTTTATATATTAGAAAAAAGTTTTCCTTAAAAAAACTATATTCATATGTGAATCCATAGACTTCAAGATATTAAAAAATTGTTTATAATTTTATAGTTTGTTTATAAATTTTCAATTTATGACGTTTTTCGTTAAAAAATACCATTCCAATTATAAATTACAAAACATTTTTGAATAAAGTCATTTTTGTATAGAAGAAACTGATGCAAAATATTATTTGTTGAAATAAATTGTTTATAACTATTATATAAAATGTTGTACGCAAGAGAGGTGTTTTTTTAAACTCTTACTTTCTATATAGCTGATTCTCAAATTATATAAAAAAATCTTGACCTTAATTCGGTGTAATTCTGCAATATTGATAATTAATATTTGTTTAAATTCAGAAATTGTTTATAACTTTTCTGCTCTTATCATATAAATAATTTTTTTATAACAATGATATCAACCTTTGAAATCAAAAAGCTAAAAAAAAAGAAATCAAAAAGCTAAAAGTTATTTAAAATTTTTGTTTTCTAAAGATTAATTCCAAATTCAAAAAATGTTATCACAATTTGTTAAATTTCTGAAAAATTGTTAATTAAAATCTTTTAAACAATATTTTTTGCACCCAAACTTCTCCACCTAGAAGATTATTTTAAAAAAAGAGAACTGAAAACATTACAAAAATTATAATTTATATCGATAATTGTATTTTTTTCAACTACCCCCCCCCCCTACGCCATTTTGAGTTTCTAATTTCCGAAGAAATGTTTTCGAAAACTCTAAACTTTGTACTTTGAGAATTTAACAAGAAAAAGCAGAATTAAACTAAAATAAATAGCTTAAATTAAGATTTTATAAAAAATATTTATAATAAATCTTAATTAATAATTAAATCTTATTGAATCCTTTTTTTAATGCTTTTCATCCCCTAAAAGGTTTCCTCTTAGCCTCTTGGATACTTTTTTATTTAAACAAATTAACAAAGAAAAACATTGTTCCCGAAAAAAAATTATAATTCCAGAATAAAATTTGTTAATTAAAACGTTCTAAAGAGATTTTTAGAAAATTGTATACAGGAATAAAATGAGTCCTACTACATTAGAGTTAAATAATAATAGCGTCTTTAACCCAAGAAAAGGGCAAAAACATAAAATTTAAGTAAACTATTACTAAATAAACAAATTTTTACCTCAAATATTTTATCCTAATTTTTATAAACAATTTTTAACAATGCTAATTTTTGAGTATGAGATAACTAACATTCTTAGCCAATCTTATAATTCTTCTAACTTTCAAAACCTTAAAAATCGATTCAATTTTGAAAAATCCAAAAATAGATAAAAAGGCTGAATGACAGGTGAAAAAGAAAAATCTCAAGTGTTTATTAAATGAAACTTTCGGCTGAGACAAAACGAAATTTCTTAAAATTTCCT
>JAAAKG020138160.1:0-12709 GCA_010014905.2 Druon quercuslanigerum
TCATTACCCTACGAATAAGTATCTTTGAGTATATTTTACTTACGGTACTTAATAAGCTGATCCCTCTGTAATTATTGATTTCTAGAAAATACTTCATAATAAAAAACTTAGTTTTGTTATTTAGAAAACGCGTACGCTGGAACCGCGTTTTAGTAACCCCCGGTTTAGTAATTGCTAGAACTGCTGGCCCTGCCAGTTCCTCAGGGGGCTGGGCGAGAGCAGTGGCGGCACTCGCCTCGGAAGGGCCGCCGTGCGCGAGTACTCAGTTGAGTATACTGCGCAATATTATGCAAGGTTAAAATAGGTTTAAAATAATGTTACGTAATACGTGAATGCTCCCTTAATGTATTCTGTATTCTGATTCATTCCATGAGCTTCTAGTTTCCCTCTTTAGTAAATTGAATGTCTTCTTTGGCACTTTAATCCAGTTGCGCAATACGAAATGCAATGCGAGGCGTAAGCGGATGATAAGGAACAAAAAACACTCCTCTCTGGGTTTTGGGAGGTAGATGAAGACGTTAAAGATTTCATCAATGGAAGAACGAGGAAGAGACGAAAAGGCGAGAGATTCGTGCTCACCTGCCAGGAGAAGATAAGTTTCTGGAGTGAGACTTAATGCTTGTTCCAGAGGGTGAATTGCGAGAAAAAGGATCAGGTGAATCAATTAAATTTCGGTTGAGGAAACCAAATGCGATAAAAGGATTATCGGGTTTTCAGCGACGGCGAACTCAATTTATATTACAAATTGCAAATTGAAAAAAGGTATCTTCAATCAGTGATTTATATCATTCAGGGAGAAGATTTCGCTTTAAATTAAAAAATTTTTAAATTAAAAAAGTTGTTACAAATGTCTAGATTTGACCAATAATTTAGTTCCGAAAAATTTGAACTCTCAAGCAAAAGAGGAAAATTTTTCATCAAAACGAAGTACTTTCTTAACAAAAGGATAAATTTTAAATCCAAAAAATTTTTTTTTAATTAAGCAGTTCAATTTTCTACCAAACAATTAAATTCAAAACAAAATAATTCAAGCTTTAACCAAAAATTTCAATTTTCAAACTGAAAAGATGAATTTTCAAGCAAATAGTGTAATTTTTAAACAAAAATAGTTGCATTTTTAACCAATGATCAATTTTTAACTAAATTGATAAATCTTCCAACAACAAAATAAATTATTATCAAAAAGTTGTTAAATTAAAAAGAAAGACGATGACAAATTCCCAATAAAATATGTAATAATTAATATTGCAATCAAAAATATTTTAATTTTAAATAAAGAAAAATTTAATTCTACCTGAAAACATTAATTTTCAACAAAATAGTTAAATTTTCAATCAAAGCAGTTGCATTTTTAACAACAAAGTTCATTTTCACCGAAAAGTTGAATTTTTTTACAAAAATAGCAGAATTAGAAATTAATTTCGTCTCTTCGGTACCAAATTATTCTTCCATTACTGCTCCATTTTTTCTTGAAAATTGATCGAATTTAGTTCCAAAATATCCTATTTGGACGAAACTGAACTTTATTGTTGAAAATTCGTTTCTTTTGATCCAATTAATTATTCTGTTATTTTTGTAAAAAATTCAACTTTTTGGTGAAATTTAACTTTTTTGTTAAAAGTTTTAACTTTTGGGTTAAAAATTCAACTTCTTTGATTGAAAATTTAACTTTTTGTTTAGAATTCGTGTTTTCAGGTAGAATTAAATTGTTCTTTATTTGCAATTCAAATATTTTTGATTGCAATATTAATTATTACATATTTTATTGTGAATTTGTCATTGTTTTTTTTTTCAAATTTAACCACTTTTTGATAATAATTTATTTTGTTGTTCGAAGATTTATCATTTTAGTCAAAAATTCATTCCTGGTCAACACTTGTCTTTTTTATCGAAATTTTGCCCTTTTGTATTGAAAATTCAACTTTTTTCTAAAAAAATGTCTTTTTGGCGTTAAGATTCAACTCATTGGTTAAAAATGCAACTATTTTTGTTTAAAAATTCCACCATTTGCTAGAAAATTCATTTTTTTATTCAAAATTAATTTTTTATAAAGTGAAGATTTAACTATTTATTTAATTTTTATTTAATTGAAAATTATTTTATTTTGGTTGAAAGATAATTTTCTTGGTTCAAATTCATTTTATTGGTTTAATATTTAACTGCTTGTTGAATCAATTTCCACCAAAAATGGAACAGTTAAATCTTTACTGGAAAAAAAATTATTTTGAATAAGAAAAATAAATTTCAAGCAAATCGTGGAATTTTTAAACAAAAATAGTTGCATTTTTAACCAATGAGTTGAATCTTCACGTTAAAAAGACATTTTTTTTAGACTAAAGTTGAATTTTCAATACCAAAGGGCGGAATTTCTATCAAAAAATCAAAAAGTGGTTCAATTTTTAAAAAACAATGATAAATGTGCAATAAAATATGTAATAATTAATATTGCAATCTAAAATAGTTTAGTTTCAAATAAAAAACAATTTAATTCTACCTGAAAACACGACTTCTTAACAAAATATTTAAATGTTTAATCAAACCAGTTGCATTTTTAACCAAAAAGTTAAAACTTTTACCAAAAAAGTTAATTTTCACCAAAAAGTTGAATTTTTGACAAAAATAACAAAATTAATGACCGAAGCAAAAGAAACAATTTTTAACAATGATGTTCAGTTTCATTCATATAGTATAGTTTAGAACTAAATTTGATCAATTTTCAAAACAAAGAAATGGAATAGTAATGGAAAAATAATTTGCTCATAAAGAGCCGAATTTAAAAAAATTAATTAATTTTTACACAAATAGGTGAATTATTAACTAAAACTATCCATTTTTAAACAATAAAAAAAGTTAAATTTTATGTTGAAAAAATTAATTTTTGATAAAAAAAACTATATTTTCAACAAGCAGCTAAATCTTAAACCAATAAGTTTAATTTAAATTAACTTTTAACCAAAAAAAAAGAATTTTTAATTAAAAAGTTTATTTGTCAAGTAAAAAGATCGATTTTGACCAAAAATGGAATAGTTGAGTTTTCACTTAAAAAAAAAATTAATTTTCGATAAAAAAATTAATTTTTAAGCAAATGGTGGAATTTTTAAACAAATCTAGTTGCATTTTTAACCAATGAGTTGAATCTTTACGCCAAAAAGACATTTTTTTGGACAAAGTTGAATTTTCAATACAAAAGGGCAGAATTTCTATCGAAAAATCAAAAAGTGGTTAAATTAAAAAAAAAAAAAATGACAAATTCCCAATAAAATATGTAATAATTAATATTACAATCAAAAATATTTTAATTTCAAAAAAGGAACAATGAAATTCTACCTGAAAACACGAATTCTCAAGAAAATAGTTAAATTTTTAATCAAAGCAGTTGCATTTTTAACCCAAAAGATAAAATTTTTATCAAAAAGTTGAATTCTTGACAAAAATAGCACAATTATTAATTGAATCAAAAGAAACAAATTTTCAACAATAAAGTTCAGTTTCATCCAAATATATAGTTTGAAACTAAATTGGATCAATTTTCATAAAAATGTGGAATAGTAATGGAAGAATAATTTGCTCATGAAGAGACGAATTAAAAAAAAATTTAATTTTTAAACAAATAGGTAAATTATTAACTAAAACTATATATTTTCAACCAATAAAGAAAAGTTAAATTTTATGATGAAAAAATTACTAAAAAAAAGAAAATTTCAACAACCAGTTAAATCTTAAACCAATAAATTGAATTTTAATCAAGAAAATTAACTTTCTGCCAAAAGAAAATAATTTTTAATCAAATTGTTTATTTTTCAACTAAAAAGGTTCGATTTTAACCAAAAATGGAAAAGTTAAATTTTCACTTTAAAAACAATTAACTTTGAATAAAAAATGAATTTTAAAGCAAATAGTGAAATTAAAAAAAAATTAGTTGCATTTTTAACCAATGAGTTGAATCTTCACGCCAAAAAGACATTTTTTTTAGACTAAAGTTGAATTTTCAATACCAAAGGGCGGAATTTCTATCCAAAAATCAAAAAGTGATTAAATTTTCAAACAAAATAAAACAATGATAAATTCCCAATAAAATATGTAATAATTAAAAATTAAAATTGGTATCAAAAACGTTAATTTTCACAAAAAAATGGAATTTTTGAGAAAAATAGAAGAACTATTAATTGAATCAAAAGAAACGAATTTTCAACAATAAAGTTCAGTTTCACCCAAATAGTGTAGTTTGGAACTAAATAGGATCAATAAAAAAAATGGAATAGTAATGGAAGAATAATTTGCTCATGAAGAGACGAATTTAAAAAAATTAATTAATTTTTACACAAATAGGTGAATTATTAACTAAAACTATCCATTTTCAAACAATAAAGAAAAGTTAAATTTTATGTTGAAAAAATTAATTTTTGATAAAAAAAACTGTATTTTCAACAAGCAGCTAAATCTTAAACCAATAAATTGAATTTGAATTAACTTTTAACAAAAAAAAAACATTTTAATTTAAAAGTTTATTTGTCAACTAAAAACGATAGATTTTAACCAAAAATGGAATAGTTAAATTTTCACTTAAAAAAAATGATTTTGAATAAAAAAAATAATTTTCAAGCAAATGGTGGAATTTCTAAACAAAAATAGTTGCATTTTTAACCAATGAGTTGAATCGTAACGCTAAAAAGACATTTTTTTAGAACAAAGTTGAATTTTCTATACGAAAGGGCAGAATTTCTGTCCAAAAATGAAAAAGTGGTTAAATTAAAAAAAAAAAAAACAATGACAAATTCCAAAAAAAATATGTAATAATTAATATTGCAATCAAAAATATTTTAGTTTCAAATAAAGAACAACTTAATTCTACCCGAAAACACGAATTCTTAACAAAATAGTTAAATTTCCAATCAAAGCAGTTACATTTTAACCCAAAAGTGAAAATTTTTAACAAAAATGTTAATTTTTCACTAAATACTTGAATATTAATGGAAGAATAATTTGCTACTGAAGAGACGAATTTAAAAAATACAAGAATTTTCAAAGCAATAGGTGAATTATTAACTAAAACTATCCATTTTTAACCAATAAAAGAAAAGTTAAATATTAAGTTTGAAAAAATTCATTTTTGATAAAA
This sequence comes from Druon quercuslanigerum, assembly GCA_010014905.2. Classification (NCBI taxonomy): domain Eukaryota; kingdom Metazoa; phylum Arthropoda; class Insecta; order Hymenoptera; family Cynipidae; genus Druon; species Druon quercuslanigerum. Next base: position 5,120 of record JAAAKG020138160.1, read on the forward strand.
AGAAATGAATTTTCAACAAGCAGTTGAATCTTAAATCAATAAAATAAATGTGAACCAAGAAGATTAACTTTCTTTCAAAAGAAAATAATTTTCAAATAAATAGTTTATTTTTCGACTAAAAACGATCGATTTAAACAAAAAATGAAATAATTAAATCTTCTCTTTAAAAAAAAAATCATTTTGAATAAAAAAATGAATTTTTAATACAAAAGGGCCGAATTTCTATCCAAAAAGAAGAATGTTGAACAAATCAGTTGAATTGTCATTCAGAGATGAATTTTTAACTAAAATGATAAAATGATAAATTCGTGAAAAACACGAATGCTCAACAAAGTAGTTAAATTTTCAATCAAATCAGTTGCATTTTTAACCCAAAAGTTATAATTTTTAACAAAAATGTTAATTGTCACTAAAAAGTTGAATATTAATGGAAGAATAATTTGCTGTTTGAAGAGACGAATTAAAAAAATTAAATTAATTTTTACACAAATAGGTGAATTATTAACTAAAACTATCCATTTTCAAACAATAAAGAAAAGTTAAATTTTATGTTGAAAAAATTAATCTTTAATAAAAAAAATGTATTTTTAACAAGCAGTTAAATCCTAAACCAATAAAATAAATTTGAACCCAGAAAAATATTTTTCTACCAAAAGAAAATAATTTTCAATTAAATAGTTTATTTTTTAACTAAAAACGATCGATTTTAACCAAAAATGGAATAGTTAAATCTTCACATAAAAAAATTAATTTTTAATAAAAAAATGTATTTTTAACCTAAATAGTTATACCTAAAACCAATAAAGTTAATTTTTTTAAAAATTTGTTTACCTTTCAACCAAATAATTGAATTTTTAATAAAAAACTAGTGATTCTAAGCGAAAAGTTTAATAGTTGATATATTTACTAAAAAAGAATAATTATCCCCAAATAAAAATAAATAAATTCAGAAAAAACAAATCTTCAACATTTAATTAAATAGGCAAACAAAAGACACTAATTTTTAAATAAAAATTTCTATTTTTAATACAAAAATATAATATTACTACCAAAAGTTATGAAATTTCAGACCGAAGAGTCGAACTTGCAATAAGAGTGAAATTTTCAAACAAAGAAAGATTTTTCAGTCAAGTTAAGAAAAGTAATTTGCAAGGAAAAAATGAATCTGCTACAAATTGGTTGAATATGCAAACAAGAAAATTAATTATTATCACACAAGATCAACTTTTAACCAAGAACTTAAATTTTCAAAAAAATTTAATTCTTAAGTTTTTAATTTGAAATAAAAAACCGCCGAATTCAACCAAAAATACGAATTTTGAACAATGTAATTAAATTAACAAACAAAAAATACTAATTTTTATCTGAAAAGTTTTATTTTCAATAAGAAAATTTTAATATTTCTACCAAGACATGAAATTTTAAATAGAAGAAATTTAAACAAAGAAATATTTTTTAGCAAAGAAAATGATTTATCAAAGAAAAAAACAACTAAACTTGAAATAATTAATTTATCTGGAAACAAATAAAAATCATTTTTAACATATTATTTTAAATTTGTACAAAGTTGTTGTATTTGGAACCAAGAATATTAATTCTCTTCCAAAAGAGACGAATTTTCAACTGAAAACGATCAGTTTTCAACCAATAATAAAGTTGAGAAATTTTCATTTAAAAAAATTAATTTTCGTCAAAGAAAAACTGACTTTTTAAAGAAAAGAAAAACAAATTTTCGTTCATTATTCTCGTTTGAAAATCCTACTTTTTTTTGTTTGAGGATTCATCGTTTTTATTTGAAAATGTTATTATTGAGTCCACAATGAAATTATTTTCTTAAAAAATTAACAATTTTCTTAAAAAGTCATCCTTCTTGGTTAAAAATTCAGCTGTTTTGTTGAAAAGTCATATTTTTGGCTTAATAATTGAATAGTTTAATTAAATTTTTTTTTTCTAAACTAGATTTATTTTATATTAAAAATTCAACAATAGTTGTGAAATGTCACCTTTTTTGTTTGAAAATGCAACTGTCTTATTATTTGTTATGTTGAAAATTCTTCTTTTTTGGAAAATCTTTTGTTGTTGGTTAAATAATTTTTTTTTCATTTCTAATTCAAATCTTCTTTGTTAAAATATCAACTATTACATTTTTTATTGAAAATTAATCTTTTTATATTAAAGATTCAACTCCTTGCTTTTTTTCTTATTAAGAGTTTATAATTTTAATTGAAACTTCATATTTTTTGGGTAATAATATATTTTTTTTAAATGAAAATTTAACTATTTTTTTGAAAATTTAATTAAATGGTTGCAAAATAACTTTTTTGTGGAAAATTCTTATTTTTGGGTTGAAAGTTCAATTGTTTTACAGAAAAATCTCTTTTTGATTTGAAATTTTAACAATTTGGTAAAAATTCAACTATTTGCTAAAAATTACAATTTGTTGGAAATTCGTTATTTTTGTTCAAAAAATTTAATTATTTGGTTAAATGATTATGTATTTGGTTTGTAAGTTCATCTTTCTGTTCAAACATTTAACTATTTAGATAAAAATATATTATTTTGTTACAAATTCATTTTTTCTGGTAGAAGATTAATTTAAATGTTTTTTTTATTTAAAATACAAATATTTTGTGGTTTAAATATAAACTATTATATTTTTAATTAAAAATTAGTATTTCCAAATTGAAAATTGTGTTTCTGGTTGAAGATTAATAATTATAGTTCAAAATTTGTCGCTTTGTTTAAAAACTTTGCTATCTTTTAAAAAATTCTACTTTTTTGCTTTTAAATTTTTGGTTTTAAGGAAAAATGTAACTATTCCATTTTTTGTTGAAAATCATTTTTTGTAGCAGAAAATTAAATTATTTGGTTCAGAATTTATGTATTTTGTCGATAATTAGTGATTTTAGTAGAAAATTAATCCTCTTGTTTCAAAATTTAAATAGTTGGTAGAAAATATACGTATTTTTTAAAATTTAGTATTTTGGGGAGAAAATTGATTTTCGTGTTTAAAAATATAACTGCATGGTTAAAAATTAATTTTGTTTTAGTTCAAGATTAAAATATTTTGTTGAAAATTCCTCTTTTTTGGATGTATTCAACTGTTTTTGATTTAAAATGAAAATATTTTTTGTTTGAAACGTCATCTGACAGTTTTTGTTAAATCTCATCTTTCTAGATTCAAAATTCAAACTCTTGGTTGAAAGTTAAACTACTTTTTTAAAAATTCATTTTTCTGGTTCAAGATTCAAAATTTTAATTAAAAAAGTTTATTTCTAAGGTTAAAAATTACACTACTTTGTTGAAAATTCGTGCAAAATTTATATAATTTTTTTAAAATTCATTTTTTTTCATTAAAATCTAATTATCTGTTTGTAAAGTACCTGTTTTCTTAAAAATTCATCTTTTTGATTTCAAAATTCATCATTTTGGACGTCACCGAATCAGCCGTTGCGAAAATTTGTAGCCAATTAGAAAAAAAAGTTAAAAGCTATTTCACAAGAAATAGTACAGAAATGCTGGCATTCAAAATTGTGAGAAAATAGTGCTAAATCATTAAAAAAAAGTCTAAAATAGTGTCAATAGCGTTACAAGAATTTTTGTTGCGTTTTTTGTAAACGTTGTAAATTTCAGACTGACATAAACTTAAATTGAAGGCTCGGAAGCCAGAACCGAACGAGCGCCCGAGCAGTCGTTAGGAGTGGGGATGACGCGCAGGAAACGAGACGAAAGACGTCACGTTTTCTGCGCGTCATCCCCACTCCTACCTACTGCTCGAGCTCTCGTTCGGTTCTGCTTTCCGCGTTTTCAATTTCAATTGAAATTATGAAAAACAGCTAGGTGCGAATGCTAAAACTTCTTTAGTAGGAGAAAAGAAAGTCGAAACAAAATTATTTTCCAGATACGAGTTGAAACATCCTCAATGAGATATAAGTTTACTTGACTCGAACAAATATATCTGCGGAAGTGAATCGCGGGACAAGTCGGGCCAGGAGGAAATTAAATAACCAAACTTTTCTGGGTTGGTATGACGGCGAAGTGGTTGAAAAGAATCAAAAGAACAAACGCAAAGAAGAACGAGTGATAGTGGTAGGGTAGTCTGCAAGAAATCGCAAGACAAACGCGACTTGTTCCACCATTTTGTGCCCTCTTTGTTCCAGGCTGGCACTGCTTCAACGAATTTTGAAACTTTTTTCCATCTCTCCTTTTTCATCACTCCCCCCCCCCTCTCTTTCGGTGCCACAACTTTTTCACGATTTCCCTGTGAGTATATCTCGTCCTCTCGTCCTATAGCGACCCAACTCGTCTCTTCTTAACCACTCTTTCCACAGTACTGGCAGAAAGTTGGGCTGCATTTTTTAGTCGACTTTCTTTGCGCCAAGTTTCTTCATTATGCCAATGGTCGATGTGTCGTGTCACGTAGAGCCACAGAATGCGGTTCTCGCCTGTTCTCCTGACCTGACCCGATCGTTGATAAATTGCCAGAGAATTACGCGATGCGGGAAGAAATTCAGGGGGTGGTCCGGAAATGGGACGAGCGATGGAACTTCTTCAATTATGCGGCATTTGGTTTTATATTCAAATTTTATCAAAACCCTGGAAATAAAAGGAAGGGTGTAGATTCTACACTCAGCAGAAGAGAAACTACATTAGAACCCCGATTTAGTGACAGTATCGAGAGTTGCTTGCAAATAGCCGTGCTGCTAAATCGGGGAATTAAAACATAAACAGTCAGGGCTGTCTAAACCGCTTCCAATTTTAATGTACAATATTGCGCAATATACTTGATTGAGTACTCGCGCACTGCGGTGCTTCCGAAGCCGTCCAGAAACAATGTACTTATTTGAGCAGGGGGGGGGGGGCAAAAACTTTTGGTAAGAAGGGGAGTGTGGAAAAGGATAAAGTTTAGCATGTTTTGTAATTATAAATTTTAAAAAATTTTGCGAATTTTGCAAAATATGGTACTGTAAATTTTGATAATAACTAAATAATCTATTTATTATTTTAGACTTTATACACTTTCCCCTATTGCCTTCTTTTCCCTTTTTTCGAGATTTTTTTTTGTTAAAAAATCAATTATTTTTTCGAAAATGCAACTAATTTGTTAAAAAGTCACAGTTTTCATAAAAAATTGAATACATGGTTGAAAGTTGAACTGCTTTGTTAAAAATTATTATTTTTTTGGTAGAAGATTTATCTGTTTGTTTAAAAATTTAACTATTTCGTGGAAAATTTGTTCCTTTTTTGGTTGAAATACAATTTTTTTATATGACTCACGAGATTTCGCTTAAGAATCGAAAATGCTATTGACAAACTAAAAAATTCAGTTATTATTCTTTATAATACATGTAAAAATTTAGATTGATTATTTTAATGAGAATATGTTTCTCAAGGCCGATAGATCCTTGTAAGTAATTTTTTTTATTATAATAAAAATGTTACTATTCCATTTTTGCTTAAAAACTGATCTTTTTGGTTATTACTGGAACTTAAGTATTTTTTATTTTCTGGAAAGTTTCAATTTTTTGGTAGAAGTTAATTTTATTGGTTAAAAATTCATCTTTGTGTTTAAAACTTCAATTATTAATTTTATTGGTTAAAAATTCATCTTTGTGTTTAAAACATCAATTATTAATTTTATTGGTTAAAAATTCATCTTTGTGTTTAAAACTTCAATTATTAAGTTTGCTAACTTAATAATTGAAGTTTTAAACAAAAAGATGAATTTTTAACCGATAAAATTAACTTCTACCAAAAAATTGGAACTTTCCACAAAATAGAAAATACTTTAGTTGCAGTAATAACCAAAATATACTTTTTGTTCTTGAAGATCATAATTTTAGTTGAAAATTTATCTGCTATTTCAAAACTAAACCAATCTGTTTGTAAATTCCATTTTTTGCTTAAATTTATATTTTAAAATGAAAACTGACCTTTTCTATTTGAAAACTCGACTATTTGTTCACAAATTTGTATTTTGTATTCAATTCAATATAATAATATAATAATATAATAAATAATCATTAATATAATAATAAAATAAATAAAATAATTAATATAATAATAATAATTTGAATTTTGTTGAAAATTAATATTTTTGGGTTAGAAATTTAGTTCTTCTGTAGAAAATTCGCCGTTCTGTTTTTTTGTAAATAGAAAGTAAATCTTTTTTGGTGAAAGTTTAATTATTTTTTTAAAAAGTAACTTATTTATTCAAAATGTTAACTATAGAAAATGTGTCTTTTTGATTTCAAAATTCAAATATTTCGTTGAGAATTAACATATTTTATTGAAAAATTTTGTTTTTCGTAGAAAGTGAATTTTCAGAATGAGAAATTCATCCCTTTGATTTTAACTAATTGAATTTTGTACAATTAAATTTTTAAAATGAAAATTTAATTATTCCATTTTTGGTCGAGGGGTCAATTATTTTTTTAAACAGTTTTGTTTGCTCGAAAGTAATTTTATAAACTGAAAATTTAACTATTTCATTTTTTATTCAAAGCTTATCTTTGTTGAAAATTCATTTATTTTGTTGAAAACTTTTCTTTTGGTAGAAAATGATTTTCTCATCTGCGTTAAATATTCATCTCCCTTAGCTAAAAATTACATTATTTGTTGAAAATACAACTGAATTTGATGCAAAACAAATAAATGACTCATACCAATTAAGTCTGTGGATAAATTGAAAACAGAGCATATTGTCTTCTCTACTGACAAAAAATAAATTAAATCAGTAAAAATAAAATACATTCTTAGAACAATTTTAAATTGTTTAAACAATTAAGAGAATTCTTAGAAAACAAAGTGATTCCTAAAAATATTGTTCAACTCTTTTCTTATGTGATTTGTAGACTTAAAAACACACGCATTATTTAAATAAATATAATAGTATGTAAGCATATTGTTTTATTTTATTATCATTGGTTAAAGAACTCCGAAATCCTAAAAATACGTTTATTTTGCAAAGTAATTGAAAAACAGAAGCTTAAACAAATTAAAAATGTTTGAACAATTTAAAATTAGTTAAGAGATGACTCGGAATTTTTGTATTACCGGTGGATAATTATTAAAAAAAGAAAATTTTTAAAAGGCGTTAATAAACTGCAAAATTACGCAAAGTTTAAATTTGCCAGTTATGTCTTCTTGGGTTCTCTTTAGGAAAACTTAAGGGTTCGAACAAAACTGTAACTATATTGCAATTTCAGGCTTATTGAATTTTCAGGTCTTGCTAACGCATAGTACAGTTGGTGCAAGTACAAAATTATGTATTGCAATTGTAGCTTTATTGAATGTCCAGGCCTTGCTACCACGCAGCACAGATAATGCAGGCACGCATTTATAGAAATTTTAGCTTTATTGGATTTCCAGGTCTTGCTACCGCACAGCACAGTTGATGCAAGCAGATAATTATAATTATAATTTTAGCGTTATTGAATGTCCATGCCTTGCTACCACGCAGCACAGGTAATGCAGGCACGAATATATTGCAATTTTAGCTTTATTGTATGTTCAGGCCTTGCTACCAAGCAGCACAGTTGGTAGAAGCACATAATTATATATTGCCATTTTGGCTAGATTGGAATTTAA
>JAAAKG020138161.1:0-12708 GCA_010014905.2 Druon quercuslanigerum
AAAAGGGGGACAGAGATGCGAACGGAAATTTGAGTGTTTACTTTTCTTATAAAAAAAACTGTAAAGGACTCAATTTTATTGAGTGGCAATAATTTACCGTGACCCAGACGGCGGCCCTTAAGAGGACGCACATGTTGACCAAATTTTAAAACTAGATTCCTTTTCCAAATTCGGAAATTTCCAAATCGTAACTTTCGGTTTAAAAAAATCGAAAAAAATTGAATTATAGAAATCCCTGATTGGAAAATTTCCAAATAATAAAATTCCCGAGTAATAAAATGCCCGAACAATACAATTTCCGAATAGAAAAAATATCTAATAATAAAATTCCCGAAGAGTACAGTTTACGAATAGGAAAATTACCTAATAATGCCTTATGAAATTCCAACATACAGCTGTCTACTGTACCACGAATTTTATTCTCTGTTTCTGCTTGCAGACATGACTTCCCAGTTTGATTGTTTGCCTAATGGTGATGGTATTCCTGGTCTGAATTGTTCCAGAACTTCTGTTTTTAATAACAGTAATCGGTCCCCGAAACGGTCCCGTTCTCCCAGAGAACCTCATTTTGCTGCCAGATCAAATACTTCTCCTGCAGAACCTTCGTTTCGTCCCCGGTCCAGCTCACTTTCCCCCAGCGAGAGGCCGTTAAAAATATTTGGATATGACACAAGTGACATTAGAAGTATTCGCCTTACTCCGCAGAGCAATCCGCACCGGCATTTTGAATTGCGAAGATACACTTTTCCAGCCAATAAACCAATTAAATTGCGAGTAGGACGTACTTTTGTTGCTTCTGTACCAGACGAAGAACAAATAGTATTAACAACATCCACTGGTGACGTCGTTGCATTATTGGAAAATGGAAGATTTTTTCGTGGAATATACAGTCAATTTGGAATAAACCGGGCTGCCATAAACATGGTAACTGGCGCCATATTCAAATTGGACAAACAATTATGTCGTGAAATTCCATTAGGCCGCGGTAACCCAATCCGACAAAATTTTAAAATCGTATTTTTACAGCATGTTTAAACTACAATGCTCTACACGATTACTTCATTTAACAATTGTAAACATTATTATAATATTTTTTGTAGTTCGAAGTCGGATCGAAATATATTGCAAGTAATCCTTAGTCGAAATTTAGGCTGTTTAGGTTGAACTAACGCATTGAGCGTCGTGATGGCTGCAGTTGTACTTAATGAATAAAAATATTTAGTTCATGTTTAAACTCAATTGTAATAAATTAATTATATATAAATAAATCCTTCTTCAAAAGCTCAAAAATAGAAAAATATTTTCTCTGCATGCATTATGGAAGTGAACTGAAGAAATTTAAATTAGTCTGAGTTAAACTAAGAAACATCCCCATGAAAATGAGACCAATGCCGTAATAAAATATTGTATGGCTCTCGAATTGTCTCAAAAATTGTTTGTAGAAAGTTAAAAGTAGTAGTACCTAGTAGAAAATTTGTTCTTTGACAAGCAGTCCAGCTTTGAAACGAGGCTACAGTTTTAAAAGTAAAATTTTAGATATTTCTATTTCTTTTTGCCACTCCGATTGTGCAAACGGTGGTCGACGGCTAAAATACTAGTATATTTTGGTATCGTTTGAAACTTTTCGTTAATCGTTCGGTTTTCAAAATGAGTTCCGTGTAGGCAAAGTAGGGAAAAGTGATTAGAAAGTAGAAAAAGTTCCCGGAGGAGTGGGTAAAGCGGTAAAAACAATCAAAAAACGATGATGACTTTCGTGAACGCAGGAAAAGAAGAGTGACATCGAGCAAGTATGACAAAGTGATCGGCGTTATTTAAGAGCATCCCTACTCTGTTCCTCCAATTCAGAAAAAATGCTCATAATTTTAAAAAGTACCCTTTTTTAGTCGGTCAGCAGCTGTTTGGATCCGAAACGGTGAATTGAGCTTTAAATGAGGATAACAATCCGAAGCATAGAAGCAGGCTCTGCCTTGCCTAGAAAGAGGAAGATGACATAATTACCATGGATTAGCCTTCCCAATTTTCTGACGTCAACCGTGTCGAAAACATCTGGGTCATTGTTAAGGGCAATCTTGCAGGTAACCCTATACCTAATCTGAAGCAGATTTCAAGGGTAATTTTCAATATACAGTTTGCCCTACAACAACTGGGCGCTTATATCTGCAAATTAAATTATTGCAATTAAAAAAAACTCTGATGGCTAAAAGTACTTTATATACACTAGCGCACAGCTACCTAGTTAATTGTCTAATTTTCAGTATTATAGATTATTGCTTGACAGTGCTTGGGCAGGCTTTCAACCAATCTTTCGGGATAAAGTGGAAAAATGGCGGCTAGATTTCTCGAAGACGTTGTGTCTTCTTCATACAACTCCAAATATTTTCCATTGGATTCGCATCAGGTGACTGCAGACTAGTCTAAAGTTACTATGCCGTTTTTTTCTTTCCGCGCTGTGTACAAACGACTGCGATGCTTTGGTTCGTTATCGTCGTGGAGTATCCAATTCGACGTTGCTGTTCAGAATACTGAAGTGGTTTGTGCACAGAATAAAAAGAAAAAAATGGCATAGTGACCTTAGACTGACCAGCACAGTCACCTGATGAAAGTCCAATTGAGAATGTTTAGAGTTTTATGAAGATGAACTTGAGGGAAAACGTGTGTTTATTGTCAAAAAGTTATCACGACGTCTTCGAAAAACCTGGCGGTCATTTGCTGCAATGTATGCAGAAAGATTGGTTGAAAGCATGCCCAAACGATGTCGAGCAATTATCTATAATACTGGAGATTAGACAATTAACTAGGTGGCTGCGGATTAGTCTATAAAATGTACTTTTTCTCTACAGAGTCTCCTTTTTCATTTCAAATGAAAGGGAACTAATGGGGAAAAAATAGATTTTTGTTTTTTACCCATATCAATAGTTTTTTTATTTGCTCCTTTATAATGAAAAAACTGATTTCTGTGTTGTTTGGCCACTTCAACCGCTCCTCCTCAAGTAAAGCCACCGTGCATTAGGTCCCTTTCTTCGCGGACGGTCACATATTCTTCGCTTAGTCTTAAAGGAAAGATTTTAGATTTTAATTGAACGAAGTTTCGATTTTTTTGCTTTATCATTGCCTCAGGCTGATGAAATTTATGTTTCTAGCTTTTGAAACATATTTTGAAGAAATTATATGAGCGTTTCAAAGTTGCGAATAGGGTTTTATAGTAGATACTGTATACATTATTCGTATAGACACATGATTTACCTGGAACCTAAAATTTTATGAACATTGTGATAAAACTTTTAAAGAATTCAAAAACTCAATTTCTTACCTCGAAAGCGGCTCGAATCAAGTATAAATATCTCAGAATGACAACCTTGACGTATCTTATCTTTGAGATAAGGACTATGTGATATACTGGTATGCATTATATAATCTAAAAATGCACCAGAATATGAATAAGCTACTTTTTTAAGGTGGTAGTAGGGTATTTAACGAAAAAGCCCTTTTTTTATTTTATAAAATGAGTGCACAACTTCTTAAGAATATTGTGTCCAAATTTTAACTTAACTTAAGAAAAATAATTAGCAAATGTTGGTTTATTATGTACGAATTACTAAAATAAATTTGCAACAACCATTTTTTCGAAAAAATTTCTTTAAAACTCGCCTTTTTTGAAATTGTATCAGCTTTAAAAGAAAAATTTTAATCGGTCCACAGGTTCAGTCTTTCGATAATTGAGCCATAATTGACCCGACGGTCGACCTTTGGCTCGCCACCGATGTCCGTCGCCAACGTCGGAACGACCATCGCAGCTTGGAAACATCTTGGTTGGCCAGCTCTTGTTACAGTAGATCGGTTACCAAACTAGGGCCGACTTTGAGCCGGTAGCTAAGCTCTGATAGCGGACCGCAATTATTCCGAAGGAATCTTCAACGCGTGCTTTATAAGCTAAGGCATTTAAGAAAATTCCAAATTGATACAGAATTCCTATACATTTCAGGACCAGAAGTTACTATGAGCTTAAATGGACTGGGAAATTTTTCTGATGTCCAACTTAGTATGAATCGGATACTAAACGTCTGTGCAGGGAGCCACTTTGAACGAGCTCAAATTTCTGTTCACGGTGATTGCCATTGAAGATTCTGTACTTCAAGTGCTCACATCAGAATTTAGAGGTTTACAAATAATAGACATTATATAAATTTTCCATATCAAAACATCATTTTCCTGAAACCTACAAAATTATGTGAATTTTGATCAAGCTTTTAATGAATTCAGCAACGAAAATTTATGTTTGAAACTGGCTTTCGTGGAATTTAAATATCTTATAATGACAACGTTGATACCTCTGATGGCTGAGATAAGGACTTTATGATATACTCGTATTTATTTTATAATTTAAGAAAAAACCGGAATATGAATAAACCAACTTTCCTAATGTAACTTTTTATTTATACAAGATTCAGTTTTCTGCTTGTTAGAAAAGATGAAGATTGTCTATAAGCTCCAATTATGCTGGGCGGTTATCCTTAATTCGTTTGGTAAATATAATATTATAATATTTCTATAATTTAAATTATATTTCGTACACTAAACGTAAATCAATGTTTGTTCGATTTAAATTACATTTATCCGAGGGGAATCCATAAGCCCTGTTTTACAAAAAATGGCATTCGGGAAGCTTTCATATTGAAACGGTTTTCATAAGCATTTTAGAACCAAAAATTACATGGAGTTGAAATGGCCGCGGATATTTTTCTGATGTGCGCGTCGAAATTAAGATATTGACAATTAGGGCAATCCTAACTCTTATTATTATCCCGTAGAAAAATTTAATAAGATGTTTCTTTCATTTCTATTTCTATTTATTTTATTTGCACGTGAGAACATCCCACACTTCATTATAGTGATGTGCCAAAGCTCATTTGACGAAATTGTATACGTATGTTCTCATTTTTTTACAGTAATGAAAAAAATAGATTTCTTGAAATTTCGATAATTAAGAAGAAAGTTTCTATAAAAAAAACTTTTAAACTTTAGAGGCAAAAAATTTTAGAATGTTTAAAACTGTTATTTAACCCTACTGAAAAATCACATGTAGGAAACTACATAGTAACCTATATGGAAAACTGCATGGGAAATGATGATGCTTCACAAAAGTCGATGAAATGTTAAGGTGTACATCACCTTGACCATCATGACCTTTAGCTCAATTTTCAAGCTGACTTGAAGGTCAAGACGATTTTTCTTAGATTGAACTCTATGCTCGGATGAATTTTTTTGTAGACTTCAGGCTGTGGATTGTTGTCACAACACCGCCCCCCTCCCAACCACACCCAGACAGTAACAATAATTTTCAATAAGATGAAAACACTGTTATGCACTTACAAAAGTGACTTTCTTGACGATGTCTCTTCTCTATGCCCAGTTACAAAAAAAGACACTTCGACCTTACTTTACTGATTTGTGAATAAGCATAAATAGCTGCTAGAAAAGTTACAGCTCGTGCATCAGTTTCGTAGGATCTCTTCTGTCTGGAAACCGGTCAGGGTAAAGTGTTGATGCAGAAGCGTAGTTACCGTGACATTCCCCTAAAATTAGTATGATATCAATGATTTCTAGCAGTCAAAAATAGGGTTTCTCATTTAAGAAAAGGCTCTTACCTCCGTTCGACCTTGAAATTTGACCTCAAGGACAAAATTGATAATACATTCAAATGTCCCGCTCGATTCTTGTCAACCTTTGTCGGAACCATTTCTTCGTAGACAAAGTGTTTTAGAAGATATTTGGGATTATATATTAAAATCTATCACCGTGTATATTGTCACATATTGTAAAAAATATCGAATAAAATAAGAGGTGAATTATTCTAGAAAACCTGTTTTATTTTCTTCTTTAAATTTGAAAAAATGAAAAAAAATGTTTTGAAAAATCCCGCTTTTTTTAATTTTCCAAATATTTTTTTTCTTCAAAAATGAATTTTTAAAGCTTTGTCGTCCCGGACAGATTCTGTGATTTCAGTGTAGAATGCTCTCGAATTTGAAATGGATTTTGTCCCTGAACATTCTGTTTGCATTTCTCCGATTGTAGTTATTAGTTTAAAAATGAAAAGTTCAAAACATGCAAAGTATATTGAAATTCAATTGAAACGTGATATATGTTGCCCTGCTTACATGGCATTGAACTAATTATTATGTGCTGATAATTTTCACTTTTTCGAATTCAATTGCATTTGAAAACTCGATAGGGTAATCCCAAGATCTTGTGTTCTGTTCCTAATTTATATATTTTTTCGACAATGGAGAGTATTGTGCTTTTAAATTTCAACTGTTATTCTTACTTGCTGTGGGCTTTGCAATTTGCAAAGAATGCCACATTTTACCTTGAAATCTGATGTCAGGTAGAAGATAGCGGCGTCGGGTGAGGCTGAGTAGGCTGGATGCTTGAGGCCCGTCATTAGCTTGTATGAGTTCAGTAACCATGGAGACGGAAGTATGCTTGAAACACATATATAGGGAGGAATAAATAATGATGTAGGATAATTTTAGGCTCTTGTCCATGTATAAATGTACAATTAATTTATTCATGTGTCACGGCATAGGTAAAAATTGTATTTATTGTAATTAATTTAATATTTGTTTCTTATTTTGCATTACAGTTTATTCTTAGTTACGCTGAAACATGTATCATTTCAATAAATTTAGAACATCAAAATTCATAATATGCGTGTATATTACAACGACGAAGTAGCATAAGGTTCAGGACGACTCGTTTAGCCGTAGGTGGTTCAGCGAGTCAGTTTTGCTCAAGTTCAAGAAGAGTCCTTGTCCCAGAAATTTCCGGTTAAATAAAATCACTTATATTTATTTCTCTTATGAATTGTAATAGTTAAGGTTGGGGAATTCAAAATTAAAAGCGATATTTATGAGAAAAAGCCGTATTGACACAAAAAACCCAGATTTACTAGTTTGATTACAAGAGAGATACAACTCGAAGAACGAGTATGATATGATCGAGAAGTCCCGTCTTACACGCAATCGCGACCCAAGATTCGTGTCTGTTTAATTATCGCGTTAAATTTCGTTTACTATAAATAGCCTTAAAAATTTAGAACAAGCTTTAACTTTTCGAATTTAGTAACATTTTCAAAATTTAAGTCCCAGATCTTGTATTTTTTGTACCTACAAAAGCCCTTTTATGTTGACTCTAAGCGCAGTATACCGCAGTATATTCGAGTTCTTTAACTTGAAAAAAAAACTATAATGGGGGAATGATATACCAACACACGTTTTACTGCTTAAAGAAGCATTAAACCATCTTCTTACTATTGCAGACTTGAGTTCACAATTCGATTGCTTACCTAATGCCGCTCCTATTCCTTGCACTGGTTACTTTGAAACTTTTTCTTCTCCTGCCACGCGTAATTCTTTTGAAAATCTGGACCTCCTGCAGATGAAGCAGGGTCTCTTCCTCTTCGTGACAGGTCCAGGTCTCCTCCTCGTCGTGACAGGACCAGGTCTCCTCCTCGTCGTGAGAGGACCAGGTCTCCCCCTCTTCGTGACAGGACAAGGTCTCCTCCTTTTCGTGACAGGACCAAGTCTCCTCCTCGCAGGCACAGTTCTTTGCAGATACTTGGATTTGATCTTAGCGAAATGAAATTTATTCGGCTTTTCCTCAAGATAAACCAATTGTATTACGAGTAGGACGTAATTCAACTAGGCTTCTGCCAACCAAAGAACAAAGAGTATTAGCAACGACTACTGATGACGTCGTTGCAATAATGTTCAGAAATACAGTTTTACGTGGAATATATAATCACAATGGTAAACGGCGGATGAGAATACGCATGGAAAGCGGTGCAGTTTTTGAATTGTGTAAAGAATTAACCCGTGAAACTCTATTAGCCACAATCGCCAAATTCCAAATTACTTTCATGTAGTAAATATAAATGAAGAGTAAACCACAATCCTTTATCCTATTAATAAATGTAACAGAATGTATACCTAAAATATAGTATTGCTTATGAATCAAAGTTGGATAGAAATGGTTTATTGCAATATTGAAAAATACAAGTTAAAATTCTACACTGTTCATCAATTTACAAAAAATTCTGAGGTTACAACTTGTGCTGTAATTCCACAAGCAACAAAATGATTAAATAATCTACGTCGTCGTACACATCATGTACCGAAACGAAACTAGACTCTAGCAAGTTTTATTATAAATATATGAAGGGAATTCGTCGAAATGAAAGCCAAATTTTCCACAATCTTTTATTTTATGGGCACCAAATTGCAAAAAAAAGAAGACAATTGCAGATTTTCCCACAGAAATTCTAAGTTAATCTAGTTCACCAGGATCCCGACCCAGAAACCGAAAAACAAACCGTGCACAGAGAGCACATAACCTAAGAAAATTTCGAGTCAATTTGTATGTACGGTCAAGATAATTTTTATGCAGTTTCATTTATACTTCCTGACGATCACGCTTAATGTTAAAGCTTGTCAATCAACTTCGTAAAATACATTCGACTCACGGAAGGTGAAGAACGAGAGTGCCAGTTCCTGCCGCCGCGATGTACTCCTGCTCCGGACAGTTTCACTCGTTCCGATGTGGCAACCCAGCTACAAATTTCTGTACAGGATCCTCGGAGGATATTGCATATATTCCTGTGTGCGAAACTGCACACAAACCTGTACAGGTAATCCTGACGGTTCCTGTACAGGAATTTGGCGAAGGAAAATGTACATAGTCCTTCAAAGGAGCCTGCATGCGAGGTAACCTTCATAGAAACTAATCCAGGATGATTCGCTAGTTGCATGGCTCCCTCAATGGGGACTGAATCTTCGAGGAAATAAAAAGGAAGGCAATTTTATAGCTATAAGCGACATAAGTTCTCACAATGGCTTGCTGTAAAGGGACCTGTACTTGTTTCTGTAAAGAACCCTTCCAAAAATTCCTTTAATAATTTTCTGTATGGGATCCTATACACGTTACTGTACAGGAACCTGCGCCTCAATTTTATTGGCAAGGGAACCTGTACATGAATCCGTACATGATCATTCAGAGGTTCCTTTGTAGGATCATGTACAGTTTCCTTTACCAATTCCTGCACGTGGACCGGCAAGATTACCTTGTAACGATGTCACAAGCGCCGCGCTACTATACGGCCCTGTGGGCCTAGGAGAAGGAGTGGGGAGCAACACCCCCAGTCCTTATTACCACAAATCCTATCCCCAAGTAACCAGTCTTATCTTGTGCTCCACCCGAGAAAACCTTTTCACGACTCGCTACACCTCCGAACCAGAATCCCAACCCTTCTGTGGACAACGACACCGACGCGCCCTCACGACCATCTTCTAAACCAACGTTGTTTGAGACAAACCTGTCGAGAACAGAAGTCAAGTCGCTGATGAAAATAAAATGTTTGAATTAATTGCATGTGTGCCATGAAAGAATATTTCAATTTGAAATGTAAATAATATCAAAAGTTGTCTTATTCATTTTAGATGGAATGGAAATTATTATATGAAAAATGAAATAGTACAAAAAAATGCCGGTAGAATATATGTATTAAGTTCGTATAAAGTGCGGGTAGATTGTTATATATGTCCGTTAAAATAGTTTGTATACTTCGCGTGTTCGCAAGCTCTTCCACCTTTAACAAAAGACAAAACTACCCAGAGAAAATACGCCTTATCTGTACTTCTTTTAGCAGGATTGGATAAGTGAGAGGTTTAAAAAACATAAATCTAAACAAAAATCACAATAATACGAGTAGTCAAAAACGGAAATATATTTTGAAAAATAAATACGTAAGCATGAAAGTAACTAGTAGGAAAAGACTAGATCAATTTTGAAGAAAAAGAACCAAAGTTAGAAAAAGAAAGCGGCATCAGTAATAGAAATTGGCGCGCGAATTTAGAAGTTGAGTGACGCAATCTAACCAACCCCATGATTTCCGCCCTCCGTGGATACTTCCGCTACGTGGTCAAGGCAAGCGCATCCCCGAGTAAAAAAAACCGAGACGCTCACCTAAGTAGACGTGCCGATTTTTAGTCAGTCCGTAAAAACCACTGACCTAATCGGAACAAAGCAGAAGAGAGAATAGAAAAAATCGAATGTTTTTAGGATCAGGTAGGCAAAAAGTTATTCCGAAAATGGTTAAGCTGGTCCAGAATGTAAAATAAAGTAGGAAAAGTAATGAAAATCCGCAAATTATACTTGAAGAAAATAATGAGCAAAAAAAATTCGAGTAATTAAGAAAGCTAAAATATTGATAATCAATCGGTCAAAAGAAAAAATTGAAGGAAGAAATAAATAAAAACTTAGAAATCATAGCGGTAAGAACTAGAGAATTAGAATAAGGGGCGGTAAAGCAAGGCATGTGACAGGTACAATACCAATAACGATAACACGGACACAAACACAGCAAGAAGGTACCCCAATTGGCGAATAGAAGACAAAAATAGTAGGAGTTTAGAAAGTCGGTGAGAACGAGAAGACACACTTAGAAAGGAGAAAGAGAGAATAGATAGAAAAAGAGCAGAGAAAGCAAGATTAGTTCCCAGATGAAATTAGAGATTTAAATGATAAAATGGAAAGAATTTTGAATACAACGAAAAATTTATTCAATCAATGTAATAATTCAAGAAATGTGCAAAATACGTTTCATTTCGAAAAAACACATTTGGAATTCAACGATCAAAGACAAGCGTTAACAGGTACACATAAAAGAATAAAAAGTAATAGAAGCAGCGGCCAAGTAGGACGATGGTCGTGGGGGCTAATGCGCAGGCTTTGGACCCACTCTGTCGCCTTGCGGGTTCGATTGCCGCCTCGCACTTTGGAAGAGCCTCGGTGGCCCATGCGGTGAACACTAGCCTAGCAAGGGAGTTGTTAATCTCCGGAGAGTCGTGGGACCGGTACCTCTAGAGAAAAAGGTTCTCTAAGTACTTAAAGCTGTTGCTCTTGGTGGTTCAGAACCCACCTTGAACTTTAGGTCCCCCTCCCACCACCAAGTAAGTGTGTGGGAGGTGTGTTACGGAATAGGAAAGAAGGTGCAAGAAAAATGTAAACCCTTAGGGGACACATTAGAAGCTTCCGAGAGGCAGCGGCAACGAGAATGAGTACTCATTACCGAGATCGGTGCAAAGGCAGTCAATCATAAGAAAATCAAATATGCCTCACTACAAAACAGAACGATAAACCTGAATGGATAGGAGTGGAGAGACCGATAGAGAAAGACAGGAGATAACAGAAAATAATATTCATGAAATTCCAGCATCTCTTTTTCCTTTTGGAATGATTCAAACTCTTTTTCAATTTATATCAAATTGACCGATTGAATTTAAAAATAATGCTGAAAATAGTCTAACTTATTTTTTAAATAATTTAATCAAATATAAAAGAGGCTACAATAGTATGAAAAGGAACATTTTAGAAAATATAGATGCTCTTTTTGAAGAAGAAGCATTGGGTTAGTTTTAAGTAAATGAAAATAATTGGCAAACTTTAGATCAATTTGTTGAAGATTTTACAGAAACTTATTGAATTGAGATATATACGGAAATAATCAAAAATAAAATAAAATTTTGTAACCAGAAAAAAAACCAAGACATTTATGCTCTTGAAACGGAAATTAAACAAGTTTTCGATAAATTTATGCCACGTCCAAATTTAGAATGGCAAATAAGAAATACTTATGCAAATCGGGGAATTGAATATAAAGTTTATATTTCGAGAGAAGCTTTTTCTAATTTTTCAGAATTAGAAATTTCAGGACGTAAATAGGAAACAGAATTGACAAAATCTAAAATTAGAGGTCAAAAATTAAGCATTTTAGATAAAGATGATAATAAAAGTAATAAAAGTAAAAATGATCAACGAAATAATCAAAGTCAAAATAATATGAAAACGAAAATCTAAATAGAAATCAACAACAAAATAATGAAAAAAATCTAAAAAGACAATTAGACCCAGGTATCTAAACCAACAAAACATGCAACAATACAAACCAAGATTTTCAAATGAAAATTCAAATGTTTTTAATCCAAGATTTCAAAATAATAACGCAAGTTTTACTAATAATGAAAGATATCAAGGAAATCAGAAGTTTAGGCATAATAAAAGTAATTTCTGAAATCAAAACATTGCTGGCCAAGCATTATTGAATGCATTGAATCAGCTGTTAGGAAAAACACAGACACGACAAATTAAAGACACTCCGCGAACACCAGCGCTTTTCTTTAATGCAGAATAAAATAAAAAAAAACCTCTGTTCCGTTGAAAATTGAGGAGTCCACTAATTTTTTGTCCCAAAAAAGTGCTTTTTTCTCACTGTGAAGAGCCTACAGCATGTTCCCGAATTCCAACACACTAAGTGAAACCCTAAAGGACATGGAAAGAGAACTGGAGATCGACAGCTTAAGACGGTTCAAAGAAGTGGGTATGCTGTACAACAACGTACAAGAAAGAATCATCATGAAAATAGAGAAAGTCGCTATCCACATAGCTCGCTCAAGAGGAGCCCCTACCACCGGAAGGTCGGCTCCGAAGTGATCAGCTGCAGAAAAGAATAAAGAGAGGAAGCACCCGAGCCACACCACCGATCCCAAACCACCCTCGTGCTCACAGCGCCTCGCTCTTGTCCTTAAGGTGGCTTGGGCGGTTTTTAATAAAATCACAGGCAGTTCTGAAAATTTGATATTATCGAAAGAAAATATA
>JAAAKG020138162.1:0-12708 GCA_010014905.2 Druon quercuslanigerum
TATTAAGCGAACTCTAACCTAAACGGATACACTTTGCGCGAAGCTTGTTATACCTACTACCTATGCCCCAAAATTACGGAGAGGCGCGGAGAGACGCCCACAACCACAATGCACTTGGACCCACGTGTTTCTTTTACAAGGAAGGCCGGAGACACCGACGTTCGGCTCCACTATTTTAATCGAACACACGGCACCCATATCACCTGGCCGTTGGAGGGAACTAGTCGCCTCACCTGGCACCCTCAGCCCCTGAGTCGAGCATCCCTTCAGATCCAGCGCCACGCGGGGGTCTCCGTCACTTCCCTTAGCTACGTACACTTCAATCACTCGCGACAAGCTATTCTATTACCGCGGACCGGAACCGAGGCGGGGAGAACACCTACGAGGTGGAGAATAAGGTACACCTACCTCTCAGCCACTCGGCTGTATGGAGCGTGTGGTTAGCGTCCATTTTCCAGTTCGTCCACTCAATATTTCCAATATGTCGGCTGCCCAATCTAACGGTGACTCGGTCGACACGTGGTTCCGTCGTCCTTGGACCCCAAGCCAACTCTGCCTCGTGTCTGTTCTCGTTCCAGCCGCTTGCCGCTGTCTTCCCTTGGACCTTCCGTCGTTCGGGCGTGGCCGTCGCTGATTGGCTGGTGCCAGCGGACGAGGTGCAATGACCATTTTCCACCCTGCTCTCACCCCTGGTCGGATCCGTACTGGTGATTGGTTCCGTCCACGGACTACTGAGGTTGCTATTGGTCGCGTGTACTTGGCTCTTGCGTGGCTACCTTGACTTGCGTCATGTTACCTCGCCATGTGGTGATACAGGGATAGTTTCATTCGGTCTGGTGGCCCGTCTGGTGCTGCCACACGTAGATGGTCGCGGCCCTTCTGCGCCGTCCCTTCCGTGTTTGACCCTTCCACTTACGGTCACTGGCGGACGGCCAAAATCATTCTGTTGACAGTTCGCTGTTTATGAACTGTCACTGGGTCTGCTGTGTATTCATTTTCGCTGCCGGCACTGTTGGACCTCAGGACTCGTCGTCGTCGTCGTGGCATCTTCTTCATTCTCCCTAGTTACCCTGCCCCAGCTCCGAACCCTTACATTTTTGGTATGTTTTAGTCTTTAATTAAAATTAAATACGGTCGTCTTACTCTGCTTGGCCCCCATTATGTCTCTCCGTGCCATTAACAATGAAGAAACCGTCATTTGTATAATGTTATCTTATTTCCTAACATCGCTTATAATTCATTTTGTTCGTAATTCGGGTGCTCGGGGTGCCTTAGCCTACTTAACCTAGTCTAGTTTATTATTATTTTGAGAATTGTCTTGAGGGTGGTTTCGTCTGACACGCGCGCGTGATTCTAGTAATAACACGGTTCGGGCTTCGGCGAAACTCTGAGAAGTTTCAGTCTCTTTTCTGACTCTATGCCGAAATCTTTGTTACAATATATATACAAGAATAACAACAACATTAATACCTGACCTAACATTATTCAATACAATAATCAATATTAATAGTATTAACATCAACAGTAACCGATATGTAATACTATATCCTATAAAATATCTATTACTAATATTATTATTTACATTAGTAATACTAACCTTAACCAAAATTAATATTAATAATATTTTCTTAGTGTCCTAGTAAAACGTGCTTTTTTTAAAACGGAAGGACTTGTTCTATGGAAGTTTCAAAGTTGAGAGCGTAAGATGGTGAGGAGGAAGAGAGGCGAAAGGGTGTCGGTGGTAAAGCGATGAGAACGACAGGAAGCGAGTGGATCGGAAGACAGCGTATGAGAGTGAGAAAGATGGGGATATTTGAGAATAGAAGTAAACCGGTTCTGGGCCAGACGGCCGAGCTGTTGAACGTTGGAAAAGTCGACCCGCCGTGACAGAGTTGAGAGAGTCAGCGGGCGAGGGAAAAGTGAGGCGAGGGGAACGGTTAGCAGGCAAAGCGAAGAGCCCAAGAAGAGAGTAGAGTAAAGAAAAGGCGTGTAAGAGTGAGTGAGATGGAGATGGCTGAGAAAAGTAAACCGGTTCTGGGCCAGACGGCCGAGATGTCGAACGTCGGAAAAGACAAACCACCGTGATAGAGTTGAGAGAGTCAGCGGGCGAGGGGAAAGAGAGGTGAGGGGAATGGTTAGCAGGGAAAGCGAAGAAAGCGTCAGGAAAAGAGTAGAGTAAGAGAGGGGCGTGTAAGAGTGAGCGAGATGAAGATGGCTGAGAAGAGTAAACCGGTTTGGGCCTGACGAGCCGAGGCTGAGAGCATGAAAACTGAACTCTGGTCAGACTATCTTAAGTAGGAAAATGTTAATGGAAGTGAGTGAGAAAGAAATGAGGGTGTTAGAAAGAGAGAAAGAAGTAAAGCTGAAACATTTGAAGTATGCGGTGGTGAGCCAAAAGTTAGAAAAGGTCGTTTTTCTCAAAGGTTTGAAAGATTTCAAAGTTTGTGTTTTATCTAGGCTTATGGCTAATATCAAGTTTCTTTTAATGAAACCCATTTTACTGAAATAGCACTTTTTTATTTAAAAGCACCATTGGTAAAATTTTACAAAATTTTGAATAATGTTCGCTCATTCTAAGTTTTAACAATTTAATTAATAATCTCCCCCATATTGTACTTTCCAACTCCTTTACAAATGTCATGTATTATGTCAGCATGAGGAGTTTTCGTTGGATCTCCATAAATGGGAATTCTGTTGAAAACGCATTTTTCAGTTATTCCGGCTTTAGGAAAATCATTTTTAGTAACGTCAGTAGAGTAATTTTCAGAATTACGCAATAATGTATGATCTGCACGTATTTGACTTTAAAGCACATCTCTGTGAACCTTAAATATCCTGCAAGGGTGATTTGAATTAAATACAAAAGTAAAACCTGATAGCTCATGCATTCACAAATTATCACCTAGAATCATAGAGAGGCAAAAATAAATTCGATGTCCGTTAATTTCAACTTCATTTGTTTCTAAATCAATGAGATCATCAATTATCGGCTTAAAAACTCTTTTATTCTTAAATACTTTGTCTTCTAATAAGAAAAGCAAACCTAGAAACATGTTTTCCAGTGCTGTCATACATTCCGGAGAAAAGCAAGCAATAGAATAATAGCGCACAATAAAGTGCTCCAATTTTATGTTGACTAGCGTGGAATCCTAGTGAGTTGTCGGATTCAAAATCATCAAAATATAGTAAGGAGGGAGCACGATTTTATCATTAAATTTTTTCATTTTCTTCTGCCAGATTTCACCCTGAACTACATTTACAAACGGATCCCTGGAAGCATTGTGCTCTTGAAGATTTCTTAATGTCGCATCAAGTGCTCATGGTGATTGCAAAACTCTTTTTAGCACTTTCATCATAGGTATATGCTGACCATAAACATTACGATGGATAAGTTCTTCAGACTTATTCACGGTCTTAGTTTTATATTCAGAACCTATAATATAAGGTTTTGGCTCAACGTACATGTCGGTTTGTTTTAATGCCTAAAGTCTTAGATTATCACTCTCAAGACCTTCAAAATTGTTTACGAGGGCATCAAAATCAGATTGTACTCGAAGTAGTTTGGAGAACTTCCAAAGCACAGACATGCTCTCACCTCCCATGAATTCACTAAAGCCTTTCACTACTGCTTGTACTCCACTGTGTGTTATTAAACTTTATGAATACAATTTTGAAACTAGAGAAAGTGCATCATCAGTAACATCTTGCCGAAGCTCAGCACTACTAGGGTTATATTCTTGATCTTGATCTTTTAACTCGTAAGAGATATTTTCTAAACTTTCATTCAGTAAGAGAGATTCATTGTTAACATTATTAGAAGAGGTAGATTTATTATTAGTTGATTCAGAAATAGTGCTATCATAATTAGATGATTGGGAATGTCCCTGCAGAGGTACTGCATAATCTGGATGATTAATCTTGTTTTTGATATGTTTTTTAAATGCCCTAAAGCTAACCGACGGACCTATATCGTACATACTTAACCAACTCTGTGGTAAATAAATGGCGAAATTCAGCGCCATCTGTGATGAGCCAGAAAACTACAGGAGCGTACATGTTGTATATGCCCCTTCCTTATATGTGTTGAATATTAAAATAATATAACAAAAAATGAAGAATAAAGACAAAATGAAGCAAATAAAAAACGCAAAATAGGAAATTAAAGATAATTATCATTCTATTTCCCATTTTAGGTTAGTCGTTTACTTCATTTCATCTTTATTTGAAGGAATGTAGTACAGAACTACATAACCAAATAAATCAGAATTTTTTTAGGAGACTGAAAAAATATTTTGTAAAATCGAACACACTGTTCAGAGATAAAACAAAAGTTTGATACCGAGCTGAAATGTTTCTGAATTGAGACCAAAAAAGTGTTATTCAAAAAAGTTACCTACTTCCGAGAAATAGAATGTCGAAAGTTACAATCTCAAAATTACAAGAACTTAAAATTGGAAGAGGGTCGGTTGCGGATGACAATAACATGTGCAATTTTTTGTTTAAACAAAAAATAAAAACTTTCTCCTTAGATATTGAGTTGCTGAATTGGGAGAATGTGAGTTTAATTAGAAAATTGGAACCAATTCCGAGTATGTCATCCAAGAATTTTAAGGTTGAAATTTAATTGATTTTGAGAATCGTCTTTGAGCAGCGACTAAAAATCTATTTTTTAAGTTAAGTGATAATAAAAACTAGTTCCTGAGATATGGGGAGGCTCAATAATTTTGTATTTACGAGTATTTACTTTTCGAATTACGTGAAATTTGATAGCCACAACAAACAATTTGCCGCGCACGCGCTTTTTACATGGCCCCTTCCCTTGGCACTGCAAGTCAGCGCCATCTGTGATGAGGCAGAGAACTAATAAATGTTGAGCAACTCTGTCCATTCAGTCGTTCTTCTCCAGTCCTGTTGCGCAAATAAGTCTTCAATTTTCGCAAAGTGGAGAAGGACCGTTCGCTGGAGGCAACAGTAACAGGCAGTGTGCCACATCAACTAAATATGAATGTTGCTGAAATTATCCCTAACTTCCCAATTAAAAGGAATGAAATCGAAAAAAAACGGATTTTCCTGTCGATAGATAGATTGTCGAATAATGCATTTGTACTAACTTCCTACTCTCCCAGTCCGAACTTGGCTAAGGTTATTTTCACCATATGATACCCAGAATAATTTTTCCTTTATTTTGTTTTCTTCAAAACTTTGGATTTTGCTTTTATGAATAATATCCGTATTTGGATGCTTTATGGCAGAATTTTTGCACGGATGTGCATATTTCACAAACGCGTACATTTTACCAAAGAGGAAACGCGGGAGCACGTGTTGATACGGCGCATACGGCGACATAATTCATGCAATTTGTTTTCAGAGGTACGTGCGGCGGCCGGCACAAGTAGTCCCTAACTCTATGTGTATGAATATAGGGTGCACAAAGTGGTCGATCTCTGCCGCGGCCTACGCAGGCGTAAAGTAGTACCTCGAAGTGAGCAGTTTATTTACATTCTTCTATAACTAACGGTATTGTTTCAATAAATTGGAAACTTATATTTTTTAGTAGGTTAATTGATTGCAAATATCTTAACAAGTTGTCCATTCT
Organism: Druon quercuslanigerum; assembly: GCA_010014905.2. Taxonomy (NCBI): domain Eukaryota; kingdom Metazoa; phylum Arthropoda; class Insecta; order Hymenoptera; family Cynipidae; genus Druon; species Druon quercuslanigerum. The sequence goes on from JAAAKG020138162.1 coordinate 5,597, forward strand.
TTAATTTATTTTTTTACATTTACCCTTTTTAAGTTTTTAAATCTGTCTATACATGGCATTTTTAAAACTTCTTCATTATTAGGGGAGAAGTGTCGGTTGTGGGCACCCATTCCAATTCTACTTATAACTTTTGACCAAGTGCATGTAATACGGATGTATAGGTATTTTTGGAAAGCTAACCTTAGCTAACTACTCATAAACAAACGTGTCCAATTTCGTCAACGAGAAAAATTGTTTTCTTAATTTTGGAAAGTGCTCATTTTTGGCCATTCTTTTTTTCTGGTTCGGTTGTGGGCACCCTAAGTAAATCTGCAGGAAATGAAGATATACTAAGAAAAACTACCACAAATATAAAAAGAATGTATTATAACCTTATTTTGTCATTATAGCCTTAATTCCTCATTATGACCTTTATTTTAAATTATATTAACAAATTCCCAACCTCCTTCTATTATTTAATTAATTTAATTCCAAATACTTATCTTCTTGCCTGAAGGGCGCCAGATCGTTTGTAGACTAAATATACCCTCAAACGAACAAACGGGATTCATGAAATTATATAGGACTACGTCCTGCCATTTATCGTTTCAATATTCCATTTCGCCTAGTTCAACACAGAGAGGGGTGGGGTTAGGAAGAATTTGAGCAAGGAATAAAAATACTTAATACGCCACAAATGACTTAAAAACCACTCGTACGGGTTACGAATTTTCTTATTTATTCAACGGCCCTGAATGCCTCACATCTTAAATTTGCTACATCCCGTAAAAAGAGAAACAACGAACAAACGGAATTCATGGACAGATATCATCGACTTAGATACGAAATGGTTGATTAAACACTTTAACTCATGAGGGATGATACGCCCGACATGGTGCTTCATGCGTGACTCTTGAAGTTCACCGCGATCGCAGCCATGTTGGAGGCTTCACCCCTAAAACTTATTCCAAATTTTCCATCGGATTCTTCAAACATGGCGTTGACATTCCTGGACCTTCAATGTCGTGAAGCGGCGCCATGTTGGAAGAAATACTGGTCGATGCATGAAATAAGCGATCCGTCGCCAGAAGCAGAATTTAGCTCGGTTACCCAGCGATTCACGAGAAAAAAGAACCCCCATACACTCACTAATGGAACAATGCATTAACTCACGTCTTTATAATCGACCCCATTTTATTTGACTCACGGACCTCCACCACACTGAATCTCGGACACGCACTTAAATTTCAGAGGCGAAATGAGAGACACATTCCTTGTAAGCCATTCCAAACGATTGGACTATCGATATTTCCTGAGTAAGACTTCTTGCCGTTTTAATTACACGCCCAATCAATTATTACCCGGCGTTCAAATTCTCATTGGCGATGATGGTATAAGGAAGTACGACTTGTGTTGGGCTGACAGTATAATGGTCGAACACAGAGTGAGTGAAGACGACGCCGAGTACAGGGTTGGCAGTTAATCCATAGATTACGCCTAGACTGCCAACCACGCTACGCAACGGCGTGTGATGGCACATTACAATTAGAGTGTCCTTCAGTTATCAGACATTTGCACTACTCCCTCCCCACTCACCTCAGAGTCTATACAGTAACCCGCCATTATACATGGCCGCTTCCCTCACATGCGCCGAGTGCGCGACGCAACACTTATTCTGGCGCACCTAATTTAAGTAGTGCACGCTTGAAGATATCGTCTGCTAGTGTTTCAAAAGTTTGAATACTGACAGCCGATGTTGAGCTCCGCGTGGCCGTGTTTTCCCTCCTGTCATCGAAATTGGAGGTGTCGTGTCAAGTTCAATGATTCACGACTAGTTTTTTATCCTTTAACCCTTTTAATTTTAGGTACTTTAATATGAATGTTTCGACTTATCCATCCCATAAATTGAATTATGATTTTTTTTTGGAGTATGTACGTCGGTTCCAATCCTGCTAGGACGAAAAACCTAAAACGAACTAATTCATTATTAAGCAAAATTCCAGCAGATATCTTATCTACAAATTCTGGTTCGCAATTGTCATTAAATCGGATCTCACTTCTCTCTACCCTCAAACCTTTAATTGGAAAATAATATTTCATTAAAAATCCGCTGGTTACGTAATTATCACTGAGTTCTGGGTCCACAGTGACTCTCATCTGAAACTTTATCATTTTACTCTTTTCCCTACGTAAATTTATATCAGTGTATATTTTAGGAGATGTGAGCCCACAGAAGCGAGAGATAGAATCGCAAATTCGCGACGCGTAAATGGATTGTAATTAATTGATTTTGTCCGTTTAGCGATCGTACGTTTAATTTTTCCTAAACACAGCATTAGCCCTTGTAAAACACAAGTTGCCAATGCTGACCAGGTCCAAAAGGGACTATACTTTAAAGTCAAGCCATGGGGTGTCTCCTCTCAAATAATTGATATTAGTTTTAATCCTTTTACCGCCTCGCAGCATTGGTCATTGTAAAACACAAGTTGCCAATACAGACTAGGCTGAAGGTTTATTGAGACATTAATGATTGAATCATCTCATCATTCAAAACCTCACAGCATTGGTCCTTGTAAAACACAAGTTTCCAATGCTGACTAGGTCATAAATTTAAGAAGAATGAAATGAAGAATAATTATTTCAAAAAAGACAATCCGGCTATAGTTGTTTTTTTAAGATCGTAAATATGGTCCTCTATCTCCTTACCTTAATTTCCTGACTTATCGCTGGTACGGCAGCTCGGTTTAATCGGCCGTAGATTCAAAGAAGGGAGTCGAGAACCAAACGTGTGCTGTTCGCTAGTGCTTGGTGTCGTCTGCTGATATCCTCGATCCTTGATAATCGTGCACTTTTAAGAAAAACTATTTGTAATTAAGTTCAGTATTTTGTCGCTAATAAATAACAATAAAAAAAATCCTGGCATCAGTCATTCCCTTTGTAAATCTATGCAAGTGTTTCTAATGTGTTAACGTCAGCTTTGGCGAACGAAATTCCTGGATGATCTAAGCCTTGAAGGTATCCTATAAACCGAACGCCGAACCTGTCACACTCTGAAGTGATCAGGCCCTTTCCACTCAATGGTAAAATTATGAAGAAGAATGGACTGACGGCAGCGCTGGCTGGCAGTCGGCCATTGAGGCAACGTTATATGTGTTGTGTATATGTACTGTATATGTATTGTATATATGTGACCAATTTTAAAATTAACCCGTTAACCGTAGGGCTTTTTTCGCACGACTTAACCGTAGAGGGCAGGGGTAGATTCTACCCGAAGCTTAAAAAAAATCGAAAACGTGTTCCTAAAAATCTGAAAAAATTCATGTTTCTTTTGTGAACCTTCTACTTAACGGTACAATTTCGCAATATGTGTTTTTTTTTAAATTATTGATGATATAATTAAGAATAAACAAATAAACTCATAGATTTTTTTTTTAATTCATAACACATTGTTCTATGCAAAACCATTTATTTAGTATAAAAAAAATTAATTACACTCGATATAATTTGAAATTGATCATTGATAACAAACCGAGCACAGTCTCATGCGATGTTCATCGCACAGTGGTAACTGGCACTTTCTACAACAGTGCTGTGTTTTTCGGTCTTTTTCTTTTGGGCATTCGCCGCACCGTTTTCTTTTGTCTAATTTTACAAATTCTGGTGGCGCGTTACATGGTTCACTAATCAATTCTCTTATGTTTACAAGAAGTGTGCGAGAAAGGTTTGACGCTGTCGATCTGTCTCGCAAATGCGGCAATATCATTTCCTGAACTAAGGGATTCAAAAATTCACGACGACTGCGCATTTGTGCTGTTGATTTGGCAAAATTGTACAATATACAGCTATTCACCGACGCTTGATCAAGCATACCCCAAAAAAATCGCATGGTCCATCTGCGAGTTTTTCGGGCACACGTGTAAGTGCCACACAGAAAGCTTGTTCGAATCAAGAGATGCTTTGCCATTCTTATACAGATTTGACAAAGCTAAAACGATTTTATTTCTTTTTGGACAGTACGAAACAAGTATATTGTTGCCGTCATACGCATACCTAGCAGTACTTGCGGTTGCGGTTTCTTTGAATGAGACTGGTATCTCGCGTTTATTTTTGCGAATTGTGCCTACCATAAAAATGTTTTTTTGGAGCATTTTATCAAATGGTTCGATCGACGCACAGTCGTCCGAAATCCTGAATTCCTGGCCAAAACCTCAGAACGCAAACGTTTCTGCTTTCGTGTATATATTTTATGTTTTTGAGGTCGATGATTTTGAAAATGAACTTTAAAATTAGAAAGTTTAAATTTTTGACCAAAAATGGTCGACTTTTATGAAAAAATACATGAGTTTCTGCTGAAAATCAATAAGCATGCCCGGCGGAACGTAGGTTATCTGTCTTTCTCGCTTCTTAAGGAGCGAATAAGACAGATAACCTACGTTTCGCCGGGCCTGTCAATAAGTTTTGTTTTAAAAAGCCTCGTATTACAAAAATAAATTGCAATATCGTAAATTTAAAGTTAAGTATATAAATTATATAATTTTCATTATTCAAAATGGGCGAATGGCTCTAAAACCCGATTTATTTTACTAAAAGTTGAAAAATATTGTATGAAATAGCAAGGATTGGGTATTTTTGTTTTTTAGGTAATAAAAGTAAACGTATATATGTTTATTGACAGTTTTCACATAAAAGGATTTATTTTAAATGATACAGACTGTAAGGAAACCTTAAATTTAACTTAGTAATTAATCACTTGCGGAACAATCGTCATTATCGGCAAAAGTATCGGAATCAGTATCGTCTAAATCCTCATCAACATCTCCTAATTCATCTAAATCAAATCTTTCGCACGACAAAAGTTCAATTGCCTCTGGAAAGAGACTTTTTCCTCTTTTTTGTCCAGACTTTCGCATGCTTGAAATGAGGGGATCGGAGGTAACTAATAGTCGACAAAAAATGTCTTCAATTGTTTTCACTCGAGAACATTTACGCGTGAAATTTTCTCGATAATTGTGGACGTTTTTGTTCCTTGATTCCTGGGCTTCCTCAGACATTTGTCCTATTGGCAAAATGGCATTTTTGGCAATTTTAGAACTATGAATTAAAACTTTATGTACAGTGGTTGACATATTATAGCAAGGATACAAGGGCACGAATAACTCGGCTGTCTCGTGGCAATATTTTTCGAACAAGTTGACTTTAACGTTTTATCAATTCAAAATCGATGCCAAGAATGCGAGCAGACGTTTCAGAGTTTAAAAAAACGCCTCGCAGGGTTTCCGTTATTCGAATTTCCCGCCACTTGCTTGGGACGGTCAACAATGAGGGAAAGTTATGTTTTGAACGCATTTTGAATGATTTTTTTTGTTTCCTCGAGAGCTTTTTTTTTTGCTTCTGTGCCACGAGCCTGCCATTTTTCGGATTCCTTCTTATAACCAATGTGCAATAGGCATTCGAAAAATCGCATCCAACAATGTAACCTTGACAATCCGTACTGTAGTTTCGATTTGTCAACTTTCGCTTTTTTCATAGCCACAATATCGTTAAATTTTTTTAGGTTTCATTGAACAGGTAACATCTCATCGAAGACGAAGTATCTGTGGCTACATTACATACTTTACCATCATTCATGTTACAAGCCAATTCGAATTTTACATTGATTACTTTTCCGTCAATCACAATCAAGAAATTTTTCACGCAGCGCTAACAGTCGGCCGGGCATTATCCCACGCTGAAAATAATAATCATAATTCTTCATATTGCCTACTTCGATTGGAGAGGGCCTAGAATTGATAGGCGTCGACTGCCCATCGTCCGATCTCCAGCGATGATAGTGGTCCTGTTCTCGAGGACGAGTTTTTCTGTAGACAAATACCTGACTAATGCATTTTTTGATAAAATTTGTTTAAAGAAATCATAAAATTTATCAACAACTTGTTGATAAATTTGATAAATGACTTGTTGCTGAAATTGTCATGAAGTCCCCAACTGTAAAGACTGGCATTGAAAAAACTGCATTTTTCTAACGACAAATGCCCGAATCATGCAGTTATTTCTTTAATTTGTTTACATAATCATTATATTAATCAGCAAATTACGAATTTTGCTAAAATTATCGCAAATTCCATAATTTAAAAAATTTACATCGGAAACAACGAATATTTCTGTCGAAAAATGCCTGATTAGTGCATTTGGACATTAGCTTTGTTTATAATATAAACAATTATAATCTGTAATGTGGTGGTTACTCACCTATTATGGATCCTTCCTCTAATATTGTGTGATTAACAAAAATACACTAAACCGCGATACTTCCATGGCCGACACGAGCTCAACTTAGCAAATAAGTAAATAATTAGATTTGTTAATTTAAGATATGTTGTATGAGAGTAAACTTATTATTTCTTTTATAAATTAGGAAGAAAAATGAGAGAGAGTTTAAGTTTTGTTTAGGATTTTCTAGGACAAATAGGTTAAATAGAATACCTGATAAATGGGTAAAACATTATACCTGGAGGGAAGGAGATGAAAACTAAACATCCTACTCTGGACCCGAAAGTCCCAGAGTCTTTCCCTCTTGAAAATGTGGGTGTGTTTGTAACATCACCTCACTTACCCCACGTACTTTCATGAACGTTCTTACCCCACGGGGATCAAAAGGAATATGACTGTGTCGACGACATTATCCGTAACAAAAATTGTAAGACAAAAAAAAACGAAGACGAGGTCGATTTCTAAATTTTCAAAAATCAATTTTTGTGTACATGTATGCCATTTTTAGTAAAAAAAAAGATAAATTCAATTAATAAGACTGATTTTAAAAGGATATGAGTTGAACTTTTGAGAGGAACCATCCCGATTATAATCAGTTCCAAAACGCATATTTATTTCGAAAAGTGAAAATTTGCAAAAATCTGGAAATCGCTCGAAAACGTCGCTAATTACGTTGAATAATCATTTTTAATGTGGCTTGAGAAAATTGCTGCTAGAATAGGAAAAAATGCATGCTGTATGTGGGAAATCGTTTAAAATAGAGAAGAAATTATATTGCAAAATTTATTTGGGATATACTTCCGAATAGCACCCACCGACGATTTTCTTGAAAGTACGTATACTTACGTATTTTGATGCGCTGA